>PISX010014331.1:0-53375 GCA_004024625.1 Mellivora capensis
GCCAGTACCATGCTGTCTTGGTGATCACAGCTTTGTAGTAAAGCTTGAAATCAGGTAATGAGATGCCACCAGTTTTATTTTTGTTTTTCAACATTTCCTTAGCGATTCGGGGTCTCTTCTGGTTCCATACAAATTTTAGGATTATTTGCTCCAGCTCTTTGAAAAATACCAGTGGAATTTTGATGGGAATGGCATTAAACGTATAGATTGCTCTAGGTAGTATAGACATTTTAACAATGTTTATTCTTCCGATCCAAGAACATGGAATGGTCTTCCATCTTTTTATGTCTTCTTCGATTTCTTTCATGAGTGTTCTGTAGTTCCTCGAGTACAGATCCTTTAACTCTTTGGTTAGGTTTATTCCCAGGTATCTTATGGTTCTTGGTGCTATAGTAAATGGAATCGATTCTCTAATTTCCCTTTCTGTACTTTCATTGTTAGTGTATAAGAAAGCCACTGATTTCTGTACGTTGACTTTATATCCTGCCACATTACTGAATTGCTGTATGAGTTCTAGTAGTTTGGGGGTGGAGTCTTTTGGGTTTTCCATATAGAGTATCATGTCATCTGCGAAGAGAGAGAGTTTGACTTCTTCCTTGCCAATTGGATACCTTTTATTTCTCTTTGTTGTCTGATTGCTGTTGCTAGAACTAAAAAAATAAATCAATTAATTAATTTAAAAAAAAAGCTGAGAAATAATGTTCTTGGTATAAAGAACATAAAGGTGAGGATCCCACCAGTCAGAATGTAGCCCTTAGCCATGATTTAAGTCATGCATTTCTTCCTGCAATATTCCTCTCCACTGTTAAATGGGAATAATAACTAGAAGAATCTGTCTCTGCATTACACATCATTCTTTCTGAGTGTGTCAAGTCACATTCTTCCTGTGACCTGTAGCATGCTGAGGAACAATCAGTCCTCTCCTTTAATGGTACTTGCTCATCTCAGGAGAAATTACACAGGAAAACATCATTTCTGAATAAATATGATCAGTAATGCATCATAATTATACTTTCACAATGAATGAATAAAAATTAAGTGCATCAATTTTATTTTCAAATAATTATCTTCAAAGATTGAGATAAAGTTGAGATGTTCAATATATTTGGAATGATGTTCATTACCAATTCTGGAAATAAATATATCAATTGATCTTAAAAAAAAAGAAATAAGTAAATCTTTAAAAAAAAGTGTTCTCACGTGTCACAGTAGACTTAATAAAATTATCTTCTTTTTAATTAACATTGTTCTAGTGATGTTTGGGAGAGTAAGCAACCTTCAATTTTGGTAGCCTCTGTGAAATCCAATAAGGAAACCCTTGCCACCATTCAGAACAGTTTAAACTCCTGAGGACTCTTGACCTAAATATGAGCATCTCCCCAACTGAAGTGTTGAGGCAAGTTTCACAATAGATCTGACCTCTGATTTCTATTCATCAGTCTTCCAAATACCAAGTTTATTTTGTCTCCTACAAATTATAAACCTCCTTTAGGAATTAATTGATTAGATTTGAAAGACATATCCTTAATGAAAAGCTATTTTATTGCTAATATTATTAACTCTGTGACTATCCCACAGGGACAGGATGGACACTCACCCAAAATTTGGTTCAGATATTAAAACAATGTTACACACACACACACACACACACACACACACACCAAGATAGCATGAAAAGTTTATTGCTTACATGATAAGGTTTTCTATGGAGAACAAGGCAGACCTCTCAAGCTGGTCCAACGATTGTTTGTGAAGACAGGAAAAGGAACCTGACTTGAAGTTTTTTTTTGTTTTTTTTTGTTTTATTTTGTCAGAGAGAGAGGGAGAGAGAGCGAGTGAGCACAGGCAGACAGAGTGGCAGGCAGAGGCAGAGGGAGAAGCAGGCTCCCTGCCGAGCAAGGAGCCGGATGTTGGACTGGATCCCAGGATGCTGGGATCATGACCTGAGCCCAAGGCAGCCGCTTAACCAACTGAGCCACCCAGGCGTCCCGATTTGAAGATTTATAGTGTGATTAGGGAATGGGGCTGGGTTCTGTCTGTGGGCAGGGGCTTGCATTGCTTAAATCTCCAACTAGTGTTGAAGATGGGAGGACATGGAGGAGAGGAGAAAAGAGAGGGGTGAGGCTTAGAAGTTGTTGGTGATCAAACATCAAAAACTAGTTAGACTATTTTAAGAACTGTTTTTCCATCTGACCTTTTTAGTTTTTAATATTAGTCTCTCAGATGGAGTTCCTAAAGAAATGGACAGGTATAGTATTGTATAAGTCATCCTTCAAAGGATAAACATTGCCTTGGGATGCTTTTGAAACTGTATGAGAGGAATCTTCCAATTCCATGACTGAGACATTGGTACAGAACCAGCAGGAATCTCCATATGGGGACTCAATTTCTAAAGACTCTTGAACTAAGGAACATATAAGCATATCTTTCCAAGAATTACCTTGGAACTAACTCCCAATTTATTTCAAATGGCTTTCTCTTCTACCCCACACAACCAAGTCAGGTTATGTAGCTTCATCTATTTCTAGGCTACGATCTATATTTGTTTGAAAAAGTCCATTCTAGAAGGCCAATATTAAAGAATAAATCTTTCTACTGGCTTATATTGAATAGCTTCATAATAAAAATGAAGACCATCTATTTACAAGAAACCCAAGCTTTCCTCAAAGCTTGGTGAAGTTCCCAATTCTGGTACTACATGCTGATGACAATTTTCCTAAAAAGGAAAACTCAGTAAGAAAAAAATATTGAGAGGGGCACCTGGGTGATTCAGTCAATTAGGCATCTGCCTTCAGTTCAGGTCATGATCCCAGGGTCCTGGGATTGAGCCCGCAATGGGCTCCCTGCTCAGCGGGAAGCCTGCTTGTGTGCATGTTATCTCTCTCTCTGTGTGTCAAATAAATAAATAAAATCTTAAAAAATAAAAAATACTGAGAATTATAAACACTTTTGTAGAACATATGTAAACAATATCATGATGGTCTGGTGTTGGTCTAGAATGTATGGCTTTTGGATGCGGGAAGAGTGCTATGACCTAACGAACTTTTCCCTGCTCTGCTTTTTCCTAAAGTTTGTGAAACTCAAAAGTATAGCACATGTTTTCTTTATGTTTTACCACTGTCTTTCTTATTTACTTAGGACTATTTTTTTACAAAGTATACTTACATTTACCTTATTTTCCACTTTGGTCTTTCCATTTATTTCAGTAAGTATTATTATGGCTCTGAACTTCTCACTAGACTGATAATATTGACCTAAGAAAGATCATAGCTTCTCTAACTCCTTCACCAATAAACCTTCCTATGTGTTTACTTATGCCCTCTGACTTGCCTGGGCATGAAATGCTCTGGGCCTCTCAACCAGAGTCTGCCACTCGAGTATGAATAAAAGATAAAAAATAAGATAAAAAATGGAGAATGGATATAACTCAAGTGCAAGCCTTCTGAGTTAACAAGTGGACTCCAAAGCCCAGTTGCTTTTCCTTTATCTCTTCCTATCAATAAACTCATGGCAAGGGGAATTTGTTAATCTGTTCAGGAACTAAAGAATCTATTTAAAAAAAAAACCTGCAAAAATACAATGGTCCAAAGTTCAACTCTCTAAAACTTGTTTTGTTCATCCTGGCACTTATTAGTATGCTACTCTGACTTGATCTAAATATCTTACCCACTGACTTTGAGATGACCTTTAAAGAGAGGATCTATGTGTGCTGAAAAATAATACTAGAATATTTTTTTTTTGCTTCTGTTCAAGCTTCGAAGAAAATAAATTAATAAAGAAATAAAAATGCCCGACTTTGTAGAAATGAAGTGTTGCATTGCAAGAAGCCTGCAGGTATGCGATCTACCCTAGTAGGAATTCTTGAACTGAGTCTGTGAATTGGATAGGCACATAGAAAAATAAGCTCAGGACTTACAAAGTCTCAAAAGACAGAAACCTAGGTTTCCCTTTATTCTTTTGGAAGGTAGATATGAGATTTGTTTGTAACAAGAAAAGGATATTTGTATTTTACATGTAATACTTTGAAATAAAAAATAAATATTTATTCCATCCTTATAAAAAATTAAATAAGATATCAAAAACAAAAGCACATAGGAACTTTCTTCAGCCATGTTTGTTCTGTTCAAGATAAAATACGTCTGAAAGAGATTCTTTAATCCTCCTTTTCACTGGAAATGGAAAATTTCTTAGTTCTGCCATTGGAGAAAGTGAACTGTGAGATTGTGAATGGAAACGTGAGTTGTAACAAGCAACACATCTCCTGAACTTTGTCAGGTGCTAAGGTCTAAGTCATCTGGCCCAGACACCTGCTTCTTTCATGTACTGGCAGTGCAACTCTATGTGTTATCTGTCTAAATTGCATACCTGTATCAAAGATAATTTAGAATTACAGTTGTAACGTAAAGGAACTTTTGATATCAGTAACAATGCTCATTTGAATGGATTAGTGGTAAAATATATCACAAACATCCAGTGATGTTAATGTACTTCATTTTTTGATTGGTATAATGAAGTTTTTAAAAGAAGTCCCTTCCTTGAAAGACTCATATCCAATTCCCATGAAAATTCAAAAACTTTACACCTATTTCTGTTTTAAGTGACTCCAGATCACAACTTGAAACTTGTGCCCTTTACCTCTCTCTTACTTCTTATATGTCCTAAGCTATTCTACTGAATTCTGTTCCATTTTACCCAAGACAATACATAGAATCCCTCAAATTTAAAAAAAATGCAAATATTCAGTATACTCAACTTCAAAAGACATTTTGATGACAGATACCAGAAGACAGATGACAAAGTCAAAAGAGCAAAATCCATTGGAAAAGTATCTGTGCATGATAATGATGAGGTTTGGTCATAATGATATCATTTAAGGAGAGCTCCTGATTTAGTAAGGTAAAGGAAAATAGTTATCTATCATTGTGTAGCAAATCACCCCAAAACTTAGTGGCTTAAAAGAAATGAGCTTCTCAGGATTTCTGTGGCTGGGGAATTCAAGAACATTTGAAAATATGTTTCTGGCTCAGAGTATCTCACTTGTTTACAGGCAGGATGTCAGTGGGATTAAATGATCTGCTTCCAAATGTCTTGCTCACATGGCTATTGGCAAAAGGCCTCAGATCGTCACTGGCTGTTAGCAGGTGCCTCAGATACCTGCTAATTGAACCTATCCATAGGCTACTTGTCTATCCTCATGACATAACAACTTACCCCAGAGAAGGCAATCGAAGATAGAGGAGCCCCAGACTTTTTTGCCCTAGTTTCTAAAGTCACACATCATGACTTCACATCACTGCATTGTCTGAAGTCAGTCACTGAGTTCAGTCATATTTAAGAAGAAGGAAATTAGACTTTGCCTTTTGATGCTACGAACATCAAGAAAATTGTGGATATATTTTTAAACTACCACAAAAATAGTTAATTCATAGTTCTGGCAGGTAGGTATTGATATACCCAGGGCAATATAGAATAAAGAGAAGAACATACCCAGAACTCTCTGCCAACCCATTCCCATTGGTTTTGGTCCTCCACCTCCTCCTTGTTCTTTCACTCCATTGTCACTTCTCCAAGTTTTCTCAGTCCATGGAGTTTCCTAATGATGTTTACTGCAGTTTTATATATGTGCAATTCTCTTTTTGGTGGTATCTCTAAGTCTGGTTTTAGAAATAGCTGCCAGAAACTCATGTTTAATAACTATCTTGTGTGTGATCACACTTATTTTTTCTATTATAAATATACAAAGACAGTGATGCAGCACAAAATATTCTTCTTTGTAAACATTTATTTATAAAATTTATCTTCTCTATTAACTCTCTAAATTTTGGTTCTATGCAATTTTCTTTACAGAGTAGATGTTAAATGAATATTTTTTTTAAGTAAGTTCTATGCCCAACATATGGCTTGAACTCATGACTGAGATCAAGAGTCACATGCTCTACTGACCGAACCAGCCAGGTGCCTTTCAGTGAATATTTCTTGACTAATAATAACATTTACTTAAAACAAATAGAGTGTATGTTCCATCAACATTTTTTGAATGATAGTAATATTTATCCAATGACGGATTTAGTTTTTCCAGATGAGGCTTAATATAATATTTTCAATACACTGAATAATTAAAAGCTCCCGGAATTTCTGAAACCCAAACCTTAGAACTTTTGCTGAAATCTTTTTTTTTTAAGATTTTATTTATTTATTTGACACACAGAGAAAGATCACAAGGCAGAGAGGCAGGCAGAGAGAGAGGGAAGCAGGCTCCCTGCTGAGCAGAGAGCTGGACGCGGGATTCTACCCCAGGACCCTGAGATCATGACTTGAGCAGAAGGCAGAGGCTTAACCCACTGAGCCACCCAGACACCCTTGCTGAAATCTTAAAGCAGTAAAATATATTAATGAGAAATACATAAGTTGAGAAATATCAGGTTGTTGCGATGTGTCTGAAGAATATATTAATAGCCTTTCAACATTGCGAGAGGTTTTTTCATTTCTTTGTACTGTGGATATCGTAGTTGCAAGGAGTCAATGTTAGTAGTAACACTTGAAATGTCATATGTATCATACTTTTCATTGTCTAAAGATGTCTCTCAATAATGGGTGTTTCCAGATCACTTGTTTTACATCTTAGCCTCTGCAGTGACTAATTTCAGCATATTCAAACTACAGCACAGCTTTTCTCCAGCTTCGATGGTTGGAAGAAAATTAAAATGGAATTTTATGGGTTCATTTCGTGTTTAAAACACATTTGATTTGAATACTCAGTAGGAAGCATATTTAGTATTTTATCTCTCATATCTCACATCCTCCTGGTTTTTGATATTACTTTCAAATTGTGACACAACCATGTAATCCAATTGTCAGATTTTTTGCGGTAAAGTTCATGAACTGAGTGTTAGTAAAGCATTTCCTTTCTAGTACACACTCAAGAAGTCTCCAAAAAGTATTCCAAAAGTCTGCTTGGTAATAATATTTTACTGTCATTTTTAATGCCAAGTTCATGCACATTTTTTACTACATTGCTAAATTATATATTCCAGTTCAGTCAGAGGTTTAAACATTATATATTCCAGATTGTGATTCACACTGTGCTGCAAACAGCATTATGCCTAGTGCAGCTGTCATAATGGAAGTATTATAAAGTATTGTACAGATATAAAATGTAAACTTAAACTCTGCAAAATTCACAGAAATTAAGGACAAGCAAAGAGAAAGTTAATATTAAAAGTTCTGCTGTAAGATAGTCTTTCTACGTATATATTAGATATACTAATGTAAATTTATAGAGATTCTGCCTACATTCATCAGTCTGTTGCATGCGTCATTCATTCATTTACTGGATGGCAACCATAAACCTTATTCTTAAATTTTGCACATACAACAGTGAACAGAACAGTCACATTCCTCCCCACATGCTGCTTATATGCTAGTGGAAGGAGCCAGACCTTAAATACGTAAACATGCAAATACATAACATGCCAAATAATGCAAAATTCTATGAAGGCTAGATAATAAAACTGAGAAAGAGTGATAGGAATTTCTGGATATGGGCTAGGGAGACTATCTTATTTTGTATGGGATCATCAGGGAACTTTCTGTCTTATGAGGCTATTTTCGAGTAGAGACCTGAAGAACTAAGGATACAAGCAGATGTCTGTAGAAAAACAATGTTCCAAGGGACGCCTGGGTGGCTCAGTTGGTTAAGCAGCTGCCTTCGGCTCAGGTCATGATCCCAGCGTCCTGGGATCGAGTCCCACATCGGGCTCCTTGCTCGGCAGGAAGCCTGCTTCTCCCTCTGCCTCTGCCTGCCACTCTGTCTGCCTGTGCTCACTCTCTCTCTCCCTCTCTCTCTGACAAATAAATAAATAAAATCTTAAAAAAAAAAAAAAGAAAAAGAAAAAAAATGTTCCAGGCGGAAGTCACATCAGGTCCTCCCTATGGTGGGAGTAGGTATAGTCTCCTCCAAGACCATTGTGGAAGCTATTGTTGTAGGGGCAGACTGTGAAAATGGCAGGCAATGGAAGGTGTTCACAGAAAGATAGACTTGTGTCAGTATTATGAATGGCTTTGTGGGCCATTTTGAGGTCATTAAATGTTTTTACAGATCTATACTGTAGAAAAACTTCAGATTTACAGAATAATTGAGAAAATAATAGAGTTGCTATATACCTATCCCTCAGCTTCCACCCTTATAAATTTCTTATATTAGTATAGTATATTTGTTATAATTATTGAACAGATATTGATATACTATTCTTAACTAAAGTTCAGTTTATTCAGATTTCCTTGGTTTTTACTTGATGTTTTTCTGCTTATTTGTTTTAGGATTCCATCCAGGATACCCCATTACATTTAGTTGCCATGTCTCCTTAGGCTCCTGCTAGCTGTCAATTTCTCAGAAATTTTTACAGTATTTTAAAGTTTAGTCACCATGCTGCACATTTGACCTCCTGAAGTTATTCATCTTATTACTGGAAGTTTGTACTCAGACCAACATCTCAGACATCTCTCATTTTCCACGGTGGTAAAAATTTTGAGGACTATTGTTCAAGTATTTTGAGCATGAACCTCTATTGGTATTTGTCTGATTTTTTTCTCATGAAGAGACCACAGTTTCGTGTTTGGGGGAAGAAGATGACAGGGGTAAAGTGTCCTTTCCATCCCATCATTAAAGAGAGCATAATATCAACATGATTAATGACTGTTTATGTTGGCCTTGATGACCTGGCTGAGGTAGCATTCCTGGTTTGGCCTCTGTACTGTTATTCTTATCTTCTTCCTGTTTCTATACTGTAATCTGATGGAAAAATCACTATGTGCAACTTACAGTACCCCTCCTTGATGACTGAATCTGCATAAATCACTTGAAATTCTTCTGCATAGGGAATTTTTTTCTCTTCTCTCTCATTTATGTATTTACTTTTTTATAGAAAAAAATTATTAGTGTGGTCTCATGATAAGTATTTTATATTTTGAATCAAAATCCAAATTTTCTTGCTCAATTTTTTTAGTATTGACTATTTAGTGTTCTTTCAGTTGATTCTTAAGCCCTTTTGATGTGCTTCCATTGGTGTTGATATTTTTTGAAGGACTTTTGAGGACCTTTTAAATTTCTGGCATGATAAGATGCCCCAGGTTCATCTTGTGTTGTTTGCAGACCCGGTCCTAGAATCAGCCATTTATAGAAGGAGCTCTGGAAATAGGATCTGGATCCTAATTGTGCAAATTCTACTGAAGAGCCATTTCTTTCAGGTTCTTTCATCAAACACATCAAATATATGTGTATAAGCTAACCTGTATATATTTATATAAAAATAAGTATATATATAGACCAAATTATATATTGTTAATTATCTGAGGACTCCAACTCTAACTTAGGTCTTTTTAAAAATGTTTTCATTTTAAATCCAGTTAACATACAGTGTTATATTAGTTTCAGGTGTATAATATAATGATTCAACAATACCATACATCACGATAGTGCACTCCTTAATACCCATCACTGGTTTAACCCAACCCTCCACCCCATCCCCTCTGGTAACCATCAACTTGTTCTCTATAATTAAGACTTTCTTTCTTCCTTTTTTTCTCTTTTGCTTTCTTCCTTCCTTTCTTTTTTATTTTTTTATTTTAATTTTTATTTATTTTTTAACAGAAAGAGAAACAACAAGAGAGGGATGCAGGGATGTATGGGAGAGGTAGAAGCAGGTGTCCCACTGAGCAGGGGGCCTGACGCGGAGCTCCATCCCAGGACCCTGGGATCATGACCTGAACTGAAGGCAGATGCTCAGGAGCGCCCGAGCCACCCAGGCGCTCCTATTTGGGGTCTTTTGGTTACAATTTTAGAATTGTTCTACTTCTGTAAAAAATGCTATTAGAATTTTGATGGAGATTGCATTAAATGAGTAGATTGCCTTGGGGAATATAGACATTTTAATGATATTTATTCTTTAATCCATGAGCACAGAATGTCTTTTCAGTGTGTGTGTGTGTGTGTGTGTGTGTGTGTGTGTGGTTGTTGTTGTTGTTGTTGTTGTCTCCAGTTTCTTTCAACACTGTTTTATAGTTCTCTTAGTACAGGTCTCTCACCTCTTTGGTTGGGTTTATTCCTAGCAATCATATTGTTTTTAGTCAATTTTAGTTAATTTTAAATGTTTTTAGTTAATTTTAGTTTTTAGTTAATTTTAAATGGGACTGTTTTCTTAGTTTTTCCTTCTGCTGCTTCATTATTAGTGCATAGAAATGCAACAGATTTCTCTATATTGATTTTGTATCCTACAGCTTTACTGAATTTATCAATTCTAGAAATACTTTGGTGGAGAATGTTGGTTTTCTATATAGAGTATCATGTCATCTGCCAACCATGAAAGTTTGACTTCCTCCTTGCTGATTTGGATGCCTTTTATTTCTTTCTGTTTTCTCATTGCTGTGGTTAGTACTTCCAGTACTACATTGAAAAGAGGTGGTGAGAGTAGACATCCTTGTTTTATTTCTGACCTTAGGGGACAATCTCTCAGTTTTTCCTCATTGAGGATGATGTTAGCTATGTGTTTTTCATATATGTCGTATATGTATAGATTTCTTTCTTTTTTCTTTTTGTTTGTTTGTTTGTTTGTTTTGCTTCTTGAAGTGGGTCTATAGTGCCATATACTTCTCTCTTAGACACCTTTTGCTGCCTTCCAAAGGTTTTGAGGCATTGTGTTTTCATTTTCATTTGTTTCCATGTACTTTTTTATTTCTTCCTTGATTTTCCGCTGACCCATTCACTTAAACTCCATGTATTTGTGGTCTTTCCAGATTCTTTTCTTGTGTTTGACTTCTAGCTTCACAGCTTGAAGTGAGAAAAGTTGCATGGTATGACTTCAGTCTTCTTGAATTTGTTGAGGCTGGGTTTTGTTGGCTAATATGTGATCTATTCTGAGGAATGTTCCATGTATACTTGACAAGAATGTGTATTCTGCTGTTTTAAGATTGAATATTTGAATATCTCTATTCAATCCATCTCTTCCAGTGTGTCATTCAAAGCCATTGTTTTCTTATTGATTTTCTGTTTAGATGATCTGTCCATTAATATAAGTGGAGTGTTAATGTCCCCTACTATTGTTGTATTATTATCAGTTAGTTCCTTTATGTTTGTTTTCAGCTGTTTTATGTATTTGGGTGCTCACATGTTGGGTGCATAAATATTTAGAATTGTTATATCTTCTTGACTCTAACTTAGGTCTGATATAGCCAGCTCTAATCCATTGCCACCAGAGGAACCATTATAGCCTCCTGCTCTTGCTTTTATGTGAATTCCTACTCTAACAGAGTAGGTGGCCTCCTACTATTTGTTTTTTAGCTTCATTTTCCAGCTCTAGTATATATGTATAGAAGTATCAGAATTGTTAACTGTTACCTTCATGGGAATAATTTAATTAGCTAGAGTATAGTAATTTTATAAATTTCCTTTGTCATTAGGATACATGTATCTCCCATTTCCAAAGTTACTTAATTTAATTCCTTCTTCCAACCCACACCCACCAACTCACTGAGGTTGTTTCATATATTTTTAAATATAGTGACATCTTTTTGCCATAGTCTCAATTGCTTCTGGGGATCCTCCAACCTCGTAAATGATATATTTTCTTTAATTCGTATACATTAAGGTTCATTCTGTGTTATGAGCTATAATTGGTTTTAACAAACATAATACCATGTTTCCAACATTTTAATATCATGAAAAATAGTTTCATTGCCCTAAAAAAATCTCATTTTTCCCTATTCATTCCCGTTCTTCTCTTTCCACATTCTAAGCCAGCTGATGTTTTTTTTTACCTTTTTTATACTGTTAGCTTTTCCAGAGTATTAAATAATTGGAATCAGCTATCAATATACATTTTAAGCTTCTCCATGGTTTTTCTCTTTTTGTGTGTGCAGCTTTTAGCTCATTTCTTTTTACTGATGGATAATAGTCCATTGTATGGATATATCACTATTTGTTCATGTATTTGTCCACTGAAAGATGTTTTGGATCTTTCCAGTTTGGGGCAATTATGAATAAAATTGCTAAACATTTTCTTCTAGTTTTCTTGTGGAAATCTGAAGTTTTAAAACCAATTGGATAGTGGCACCTGGGTGGCTCAGTTGGTTAAGCAGTTGACTCTCAATTTAGGCTCCAGTCATGATCTCATGGTAGTGGAATCAATTTCCATGTTGGGTTCCATGCTTGGTGGTGAGCCTGCTTGGGATTCTCTCTCTCCTCTCCTTCTGCCCCTCTCCTCACTCACTCTTTCAAATAAATAAATAAACAAATAAATAAACAAACCTTTTTAAAAAACCCAGTTGCATAAATACCTAGCTGCAAAATTGATGTGACTATGTTTATCTCTCTAACAAACTGCCAAAATATCTCCCAAACTGGCTGAACAACTTTGCATTTCCATGAATGAAAGTTTCCTTGAAACTGGAATTCAGACATTGTGTTGAAAATTGGCCTTCAACTATGGCTTAGAGAAAGCCCTATGAGGTGTTAGAGTCATAAGGTAAAAAGAACCAGAATCTATGGATAAACTCACGGAACAGAGCAACCTCCCTTCCCTGGGATAGTCATCTATTTTGTGAAAATTTTGGCAGAAAAAAATCAATGCCTAGCTTGTTCGGGCCACTAAATAGCTTTATTACAGCACCATACTTTAATTAGTAATCAGAATTGGTACTGGAAGTAAATGAAAATATTTTGACACATATTGTTCTGTTATGGCAAATCACTTTCACTGAAATAATGTGGGAGATAGATATCTACAACACGGGTGAAAAAAGTTCTAGTATTGGTATTTCTTTTTAATTCCTTCCTGGTTTAGCAAGTTAGTACAAACCGGATTAACAAACCAGAACTCAGAGGGAGGGGAAACCACTCTACTAAGGAGTAGACTGCAGCTGCAATCTAAATTGACTGAGAATCCACTAAAGTTGAGTCTTGCAGGGTTATAAAAGCCAACTGCTTCTGTCCACTAAACAGCAGTTGATAAGATTATGGTGCCTACACATCAATGTGCTTGGACATAAAATGGTAGCCAACCCAGCTGCAAAGATCAGATTATGTATATTGTCTGTTCATTCAGCCTGTTTTTTTGGTTTTTTTTTTCAGATGGCCCTGAGGTAGCTGCCATTAAAATGAGTATAGATGTTAGTAAATAAAAGAGAGTCATCCAGGCTTAAGAAATAGTCAAGGTAGAGGTTTGATTGTATTGGAATTTCTTTCACATGGAACTGAATGGAATAAAAATAAATCAGGAGCTTCCTGAGTTTTTGAGGAAATTGTTTTGTCCAAAAAACTTTAACTTCAAAGCCTGCTATTTTCCAATTCCTGAGGCAAAATCTAAGTCTGAAAACCTGAAAAACAAGGGGTTTGCTGTTAAAACTCTGCTGCTCTAGGAAAGGCATATTCTTCATTTTTTATTTTAAAAATGGGCATAAGGACCATGACAGATCTGTCTTAGAGTAGATTCAAGTATCTTTAAAGAAGTTACTCCAACATTGAGAAAGGCGCGGTTCATAAACTATCTGGTAGATTTTATAAATGACCAGGAACTTTATTATACCCGATGCCCCCTTTCACATTGAGATGTTATTGCAGTTACCCTATAGTTGAAAGGTAGAAGGTGGTATTTAGGGGTGACTATCTTTGTCTGTTGATTTATAGATCAGAAAATCAGCAGGGCTTATATGTAAACCTTTGGGTATCTCTGTGCATCACAGAGATCAACATGATCAAAGCAGAGTAAATAAGGTAGAGAGTAATAGGAAACAAGATGATAATGAGGTAAAGGGTATGTGGTGCCAATCACATAGGGCCCCATTTTCAGCTGGCTGAATCCGTGCATGCTCAGCCTATCAATTCCAAAAGACAGGGAGAAATTAATCAACACTTAAAGAGTTAACACTCCAAAATTCTGCTACAATTGTTCAGGTGTTTAGAATCAGTACTAATCTTACTATGTCAATTATTGTTATTTTGAATGTAGAAAGCTTCCACTTTCATGGCTGTTTTAATGCAGTAGGTACTTTAAGTTCTAAGTACACTGTGATGTAGTGAGATATATTTATGATATAGAATTGGAGGACCAGGGTGCAAGTCCTAATTTTTTTACTTACTAATGCAAGAATGAGCTTGAGCAAATTAATCTTCTAAACTAAATTATTTCATCAAAATGATTGGATAATAATACTACTTATCTCCTTAGATTTGTTGTAAGGATTAATTCATCTAACAATGCCCCCAAGTCTTTTCTATGAAAAATATTAGTTCCTAGAGATTCCCTTTGGAAAAGGTTGAAGTGTTGCATATTCTTGGTCCCACTTGGCAATTCATAGTGAATATTTTTCCCAAAAAATAGGTTTTAAAAATTCCTACAGAATATAAGCATGTTTAAATTTATTAAACTTTTTTGAAAAATTGGAATACATGAGCTCATAATATTTTTTGAATACATGAATAAATAAATGCTTTATTTTCATGACTCTCAATACCTCTGTTGACTGCTGGTTCACACACACCTCCCCACCCCCACACAAATGTCATTGAATCTTTATAGTAACCAAACTATAATGTTTCATCTTTCTAGTTACTCTCATCCTGCATATAAATATACTTTGTATTTTGAAATAGTTGAAAAATTCAATGGCCTATCTCTTGACTTTCTATTATTGTAACTTCATACCTCTCCATTGTAGGGAATATATTCATGGAAAAAAACAAACAAACAGAAAAACCTTGATTCTAATTGTGCAACAATGACACTCAATCCATTTTTTCCTTTTTTTAACCAATTATAATTTTTATAAAGATTTTTATTTATTTATTTGACAGACTGAGATCACAAGTAGGCAGAGAGGCAGGCAGAGAGAGAGGAGGAAGCAGGCTTCCCGCTGCAGAGAGCCCGATGTGGGGCTCGATCCCAGGACCCTGGGATCATGACCTGAGCTGAAGGCAGAGGCTTTAACCCACTGAGCCACCCAGGTGCCCACCAATTATAATTTTTGACCATTCTCTAAAATAAGAAAATTAAATACAGCATGAATATAAAATTTGAAGATTATATTTTACAGCAAATATATAGAACTCAGAGATTAATTTTGGTACTTTAGCTATCAATTTCCCCAAAGCCTGGTTATTTTATATTCTTGAAAGGACTACAAGTACAGTATTTCTGCTACTGACTGAAGAAATAATAATAATTTTGAATTTTGTAACATCATAAATTTTGTCACATATTAAATCTTAAATTCCTAGAAACAGAGGGTTCAGCTACTTTACTTGGAACACTTTAGGCTTGGGTCACTTTTCCACCTATACATAGTTTCCCAAGGATAAGATTCTAGGTCCCCTCATCAATCATCCCTAACATATTTTCTTCATTTTCACATGTCCAATTTACTTTAGGAGTTTATTCTTAAAAGGCCTTTGATCTCATCTGCTTCACACAGAACTTCTAGAAGAGCTATCAAAATTTTTAATGCATTTATTACTTTCCATTAAGTCAGTTTGTATCCACATGAATGATGTTGAAATGGCTGAAAGCTTTTCTTTCTGTTGAAAACAGAAATTCCTAAGTTCTACTTAGGTCAAGGTGTATTGGGGCTTGTCACTCGCCAGCATATTTCTCTCCAGGAGGTTGGCTGGGTATTACTGGAGAATTTTCTT
Organism: Mellivora capensis; assembly: GCA_004024625.1. Taxonomy (NCBI): domain Eukaryota; kingdom Metazoa; phylum Chordata; class Mammalia; order Carnivora; family Mustelidae; genus Mellivora; species Mellivora capensis. The sequence goes on from PISX010014331.1 coordinate 15,680, forward strand.
CCTATGACTTCATAGAAACAGAAATTTATCATTAGCTAGGACACAGTAAATCTGTAGAAGAAAATCAATATCTAGGTTTGAGGTATCTTGATGATTGTGATTGCTGCATGTTTTGTGTTTGTATACTTACATCAAAAATTGAATGTTTACTTTGCTTTTCAGAAAAATTCTTATTTCATATTTTTCTCAAGCAAAATTGTGATAAAAAAATTGCAACTATGGGTGTCTGGGTGGTTCAGTTGGTTAAGCGACTGCTTTCAGCTCAGGTCATGATCCTGGAGTCCCAGGATCAAGTCCCACATCCGGCTTCCTGCTCAGCAAGGAGTCTGCTTCTCCCTCTGACCGTCTCCCCTCTCATGCTCTTTCTCTCTCTCTCACTCTCTCTCAAGTATATAAATAAAATTTTTTTTAAAAAATTGCAACTCTCTCATTGCAGGTACATGAATATTCTGATATGAGCAAAATATTGCATTGCACTATTTAAAGATAAATTATCTAAGCCATCTTTAATACTTGAGCAGAATTTTGGTCCCCTCTCCTGCATGCTTTAAAAGTTACATCTGATGTTATAAATAAAATAACATCATGGCATTTGTGATGTTATTATTTGAAGAGTTAATAATTCATTGATCATTGGCTAGTCAATGGTAATATTTATTAAACTGAAAGAAAATAGCAAATACCACAATCCACTAAATATTTTTTGACATTTTAATATTCTTAAATTATTTTAAAATTTTCTTAAATTTATTTTCTTATCCTGCAGATCCAAGGCACACAATTTTCAGACTACTTTAGTAAACATTTGTGATTTAAGAAATCCTATGATATTACAAAATATAATAACACATAAATTAATAGTTATACCATTTGGATATGTTATACCAAAGAATTAGAAAATAGGGAAAAAAAGAGAAATTAAGTCTAAAATATAAAATAAGCTTTATTATTTTAAGATTCCTTAAGTGAAATATAAAATATGACATTCCTTAAGTGAAAAAATAAACTGAATGTGTAATTAAAATGGCACAACTTGTTTGAAAGTGCAAAATCATGAGTGGAGGATGGAGTTTGAAATAGTTATTTCTCAGATTGCTAAAATCAAAGTAAAATGAAGTATTTCACAGGCATTTAGAAGGAAAAGCCATAGAAATAAGATAAATAATCTAAATACAAAAATGTGCAAATAAGCTGGTCACCAAATTTATAATGAAAAATTTAGAAAATAATTGAAGTTCTAAGGCAAAATAGCAAGAGCATATGAGCATGACCCTGGAATATTCTTTGAAGGTAGATCACCTTTGAGTAGAAATACAAAGTAATGATTTTGTGAAAACTGTCAAGGATCTGGGAAGTGTTTTATCTGTGAACTCCTCCCCACTTCCCTGCCATATTGAACACACACACACACACACACACACACATCCCAGCCTAAAAGAAATAGTTCAAATTAAAGAACTAAGAAACTGGGAAGATCTTGTAGGATAAGACTTGGGCTAACTTATACATTGTAAAATGGAAATATGGCTTATGCCTTGCACATAGTTTAAAAAGGATAGCATTTCAAATCACTTCACCATAATATATTCTATTAGATTGTCTTTAATTCTTGAATAAATAATTTTTCTTTAAGTTGCTAAAATAAATGACTCCGCTTCCATTCCACAAACTATAGTACATCTATTCCATTACTTTCCACAAAATTCCCAAAGTTAGCTGCTGGAGGGGAAATGAATGTGATGAATGACTTTGTAGAGGAATTATCAGAGTTAAAATTTTCCAAATACTATGATAAGAGGCTCTTATCACAGAAAAAAGTAATTTAATTAACACTTTTTTATGAGATGTGGAAAAGGACAAAATTTCATGTTTGGCTAGGGAAAAATGATCATCTTTCAAACTTGTGTTAACTAGAAGGACCAAAAGAACCCAAAACATACACACACAAGCAAAAACCATTGAGGTTCTTAGATGCCTTAATTTTATTTGCTGGAAAGGAGTCCAGGTAAAGATTTGGAAGCAATTCTACTTGTATAGATTTTTCCATTAATTGCCTCCCCATTTACCTTCTGCAATTTAGTAAGAGAATCCATGGCTATAGGTATATATTCAAATTCTGGCCATATACTCAGGACAACCAAAAATAAGTCCTCAGCAAATAGCTTTGAAATTTTAATTAATATTATAAATTGACTTTTTTGTATTTCATAGCTACACAAGAAAAAGTATTTTAGAAACTTTTGTTTTTGTTTTTTTTTTAATCTGAATCATATTATCCAACAAACATTTTAGCTACTAAGAACATTATCCATTTTATATAAAATCAATTAAAAAGTTAATCCCATTGAAATATGATACAATCCTTGGGAAAAGGTAAATGAGACTTGGTATTCAAAATATATTAAGCTGAACTGTATAATGAGATTTTATTATTCAGGATTCTCAAGAGAAACAAAAAATAAGATATATCTGTATATCTGTATTATGGATATATAATCCTTTATATATTATAATCTCTTTACTGATGATATACAATCTCATATATTATATATATACATGTGTGTATATATATATATTATATATATATATGATAGATGTACAATTTATGTAAGAAGGGATTTATTGTAGGAATTGATGCACACAGTTGTGGAGGGCACAAATCCCACACATTGTCATCTACAAAGTGGAAAACCAGAAATGCCAGTGGTATTATTCAGTCCAAGTCTGAAGTGTCAACAAGTAAGGGAGCTGATGGTGTAACTCCCAGGCAGAGGCCAGAGACCTGAGAGCCAGCTGTGTGTGTGCTTGTGTGTGTGAGAGGATGCTGTTGGTGTAATCTCAGAGTCTAAAGGTCCAAGAACCAGGAGCTCTGATGTCCTAGGAAAGAAAAAAAATAGACATTCTAGCTCCAGGAGAGAGAGAGAGAGAGAGAGAGATTGAGAGAGAGAGTGTATGTGTAAGGATTGGCAGTTCTGCTCTATTTGGACCCACAAGGGACTGGATTATGCCCATTCACATCGGTGATGATGATCTTCTTTACTCAGTCTACCAAATCAAATGCTGATCTCTTCCAGAAACACTCTCACAAACATACCCAGAAATAATGTTCTCCCGGCTATCTGGGCATCCTTTAGTTCAGTCAAGATGACTCATAAAATTAACCATCACTGGAAAATATTTGTTGTGGAAGTAATTAGGAAATGTTCGGGGTGGGGGAGTTGTACTTTAGTATAATATTGTTTAAATGGTAAATATTTATGCAGACTAAAAAGAACGATTGATCACAGCATTAGGATAATATTTAAGAAAAGCTTGTTAAGATAGTTTGTAGTTAAATTGTAACTCAGCACTAACTCATTTTGATGCATAGAGCTTTTTTGTTTCTTTTGTTAAGAATGTTCTTAAAGTTTTGTTACTTATTTAAGCTCATATTTCTCTTTGATAACTGTTTGAACAAAGGTAATGGGTCTACTGAAAGTAGATTGCATTTTTCCTTACAAATATGTCCAGTGAAAATACATTACCTATATTTCAAATTCAAGTTCAAAGTACCCAGAGGAGATACTTGTGTTAAACTATGGCAAACTGTTAAATAGTTTTCATTTGTTTGTTTTAAACCATATAATGGCAGGTCTATTTGATTTGTTCTCAGAGTATGCACTCTTGGGTTCATTCAACCAGAAATTTAGGAAGTAGATTCTTTATATGAAATTATATTTGTTTAATTTCCTCATAGAATATATTGGGAAACCAAGTAAAATGACTTGTCCAAATCTAAATCTTGGCTAATGTCGGATGCCAGGTTTCCTACCTGATTCTAAATCATGCTCTATGATTTCCAAAATTCCTTTGTTGAATTCCAATGTCAAAGAAATATAATCCTGGGAGAGTTTTAAGATAACTTAGACATCTCCTCAAAAACATGTCCCAAATGGGACAGAGGCATATGGAGTAATTCCATATTTTCTCCTCCATTGTTCCTTTTTTTTTAAATGAAAAACATTTATTATCCCCTGAAGCACACAAGCATTCCTAACCTTATATCCCATTCTCTGGAATGTGCTTAACTAGGTATTTCTAGTTGCAAGAGAGGCTGGGAAACTTAAGAATATGACATATGGGTGACAGTGTCCTAACTGGCTTAAAAATCCTGGTTCATGACTGGAATATGCACTGAGCAAAGCCAGAGTTCTGACAACAAAGAGAGAAGGAGAAATAACTGGTAGAAACAGCAGAGGATATCTGCTGTATACTTTTATTTTTCTTAAAAGCCATTACTAAGTAATAGTCCATTTGTACAAGCCTTGTTTACCTAGCAACTTAAGAATAATTTATTATATATCTGGACCTTTCTCTGTAAATCATATGTTCAAATTATGTCCACAATATTTTAAGCATTCCCTGAATAACATTTAAAATGTTGCTAGTTTTATATTGCTAAATATAGTTCACCTGAGGTTATGGAGACTATGGCTAGTAGAACAATCTGTCGAATCAAGGCAGTTTCCACTGACAAGGATAGACCCATGATTTCTGGGATTGGTTTCTTCAAGCCCTCACCTTTTTACAGAATGATGTATATATTGCACAGAAAATTTGATAAATGAATCTTTCAGTTATTTGCAATTAAATTACAGACACATACATAGGTCATGTTAATATGGCAGTTTAATTCAATGCTAATTAGATTTATCTATATACTATAAGATACACAACAATATACTTCCCTGCCTTCCTCTAGGAAAAAAATAAGTTTTGTGTCAAAATGCCAACATTTATTAAATGGAATTAAAAACACTGAAAATGGTTGTATGCTTTTAAAGAAATTACTCTTCCTTTAAGTGCTACAGGTACTCATGATGAATATTAAAAAGGGATAATTATTAGCATCATAAATTTATATGATGTATTTCTAAGTAAGCACTTAATTTCATCAGTTCAAGGACAATTTTAGGTTCCATATAATCTGTGGATTATAGAGGCAATAGATAGATTGCTCCCATACATGAGGTGACATTTTAGCCAATGAGGGCTTGGATACCGAACAGCATGACATTCCTGCCTTCTGTTAAGATCAAAGTGACAACTATGTCCTTTCATCTGAATTCACAGACTATAGGTAGGTGATGATCCTTAACATCTATGCATTATTTACACTGTAAAGTAAAATGCCCATAAATAGATGATGGGATGACTCTGCTTGTTAGTAAATGCTGCTGTACCTGAATTTGCTTTGAATTTCCTTAAAGTAAGTTTACATCTGATTGCTTCAAATTAAATTATAATCATAGATAATAAAGTATCATTCTCAGTAACAAAGCACCTTTCAGAGTTTCATAATCTATTGATTCTTCACCACAGAGCCTATATAGTTATTAAATATATTTGATAAGACTCTCTTAATTAGAATCAGAGAAATTGGATTTGCTTTCACACTCTTGCATTTGATAGTTTGATAAGCTTGGGAAATTTATTTAACCTCTCAGAAATTCACTTAAAAATGACTAATGCACATAACATAAAGTTTACTATCTTACCATTTCTTAAGTGTACAGTTTATTATCAGTAAGGACGTTCTTGTCATTATACAACTATTGCCACTATTCCTCTCTAGACATTTGTCCTCTATGTAACTGAATTTTTATACCTGTTGAACAACAGCTCCTCATTTCTTCATCACCCCAACCTCTGGCAATTACCATTCTACACTATTTCTATTAGTTTGACTATTTTTGCATACTTCACATAAATGAAACCACTCAGTATTTTTGTCCTTCTATGACTGGATTATTTCACTTAGCAGAATACCCTGCAGTTTCATCCAGGGTGTCGCATATGGCAGGATTTCCTTCTTTTTTAATGGTGAACAGTATTTCCTTTTATATAATGCCTGCATACCAAATTTATGTTATCCATTATCCATCAATGGGCATTTAGGTTGTTTCTGCATCCTTTGCAATTGTGACTAATGTTGCAATTAACATGGGAGTGCAGATACCACTTCAAAATCTTGATTTAATTCTTTTGGGTATATGCCCTAGAGTGGGATTGCTATATCAGAAGATAGTTCTATTTTCATCTTTACTTTTGGTGGTTCTATTTTTTAAATTCTTTGGGCAAGCTTCATTCTATTTTCCATAACTTCTGCACCATTTTACATTCCAACCAAAAGTGTGTATGGGTCCCAATTTCTCTACATTCTCACTTGTCTTTTTGATTACAGCCATTCTAACAAGTACAAAGTGTTATGTCATTATGGCTTTGATTTTCATTTCTCTGATGATTAGTGATGATGAGCATCTTTTCAAATATCAGCCTGATATCTGTATGTCTTCCTTGGAGAAATGCTTATTCAAATTATTGGCCCCTTTTTAAACATTTTTTTAAAGTTTATTTGTGTTTTTGTTATTGAAATATAAGATATTCTTAGATCTTTTGGATATGAATCCCTTGTCAGATATAGTTTGAAAGTCTTTTTTCTCACTCCTTGGTTGCATTTTCACTATGTTGATGTTTCCTTTGCTTTGCGGAAGTTTGCTAGTTTGATGAAGTCCCACTTGTTTATTTTTGCTCCTGTTGCTTGTGCTTTTGATGTCACATCTGAACAGTCATTGTGAAAACCTTGTCAAGAAGTTATCCCTTGAGGTTTTCTTCCAGAAGTTTTACCCTTTAAGGTCTTAGGTTTAAATTATTAATCCATTTTGAGTTGATTTTTGTGTATGTTGCAAGTTAAGAGCCCAGTTTTATTCTTTTGCACATGAATGTCTACTTTTTGGAACTATTTATTCAAGAGACTTTCCTTTCCCCATTTTGTGCTGTTGGTATTCTTGAAGATACAGTTTATTTCTGGGCTTTCTATGCTGTTCCATTGGTTTACATGTCTGTTTTAGTATCAGTACCATACTGTTACAGTTACTATAGCTTTGTAATATACTTTGAAATCAGGAAACATTATGTCTCTAGTTAAAGATTGCTTTAGCTATTCAGGATGTTTTGTTCCATAATTTAGGATTTTTTTCCCATTTCTGTAAGCAATGCCATTGTAATTTTTTTTTTAAAGATTTTGCTTATTTGAGAAAGAGTGTGAGAGAGAACATGAGAGAAATAGAGAAAGAGAGAGCAAGAACAAGCAGAAGGGAGGGTAGAGTGAGAAGCAGACTCCCCACTAAGCAAGGAGCCTGATATGGGCTTGATTCCAGGACCCTGAGATCATGACCTGAGCTGAAAGCAGACACTTAACTGACTGAGCCATCCAGGCCCCCCAATGCCATTGGAATTTTAATAAGGATTGCATTGAATCTATAGATTGCTTTGAATTTATAGATTGTAATACAGACATTATGTGAAAAGCTCACAGGTAGCATCCTAACTCAGTAGTGAAAGGCAGCTTTTCCTCTAAGATCAACAATAAGGTAAGAATGTCCCCTCTCACCACTTCAGTGTAACAGAGTAGTAGGAGTCCTAGTCAAAGCAATTAAACAAGAAAGTAAAATTATCTGTTTGGAGATGGCATTATCTTATATGTAGAAAACTTTAAAGACTCCACTAAAAAATAAAAATAAATAAAATTCAACATGACACAAAGAAAAAAATGTTAGAATAAATAAATTCATTAAAAAGGCAGGATATAGAATCAACATACAGAAATCAGTTGCCTTTCTATTTATTAACAATAAAATATCCAAGAAAGAAATATCAAAAACAGTCCCCTCTATAATTGCATCAATAAAAATAAAATACCTAGAAATAAACTTACCCAAGGGGGATTTGTATGCTGAAAACTACAAAGCACTGATGAAAGAAATTTAAAAAGAAAAATAAATGGAAAGCCATCACATGTTCATCAATGAAAAGACAATATTGTGAAAATGTCTATCTATATTATCCTAAGGGAAACTCACTTTTAATGTGCAAATAATAAATCACAGTAAGATGTTGATATAATGATTTGTTAATACATGGTATATTGCATTTTGTAAAATCATTTTAATGCTTTCATGATACTCCCCTAAATGGAGATAGAGACTTCATGCCTTCTAAAGAAACCAGATGTTTTGACATAATTCTATGAATTCTGTGTTTTATACACTCAGGCTCCTTCAAACAATGGGGTTTTGTTAAAAGAAATAAAGATGTCCAAAAATTTATGCATAGCCTGAAATCATCACTCAGTTGTCTCTGTTAACAACTTCAACAGTTCATGTATGTGAAAAATGTACCATAGCTATAGAGACTAAGCCTCAGTCACTAAAGTATTTTGTTGTGTCTTCAGCAATAGGGTACTTTTGATCCACTTTAATTATGGTGTCTCAAATCCCACCTCCATCCCTGCCCTTTCTGTCTATCTTTTTCCGTTTCCACTTCTTTTGCAGTCACCAACCATCTCCATTCCAGGTGTTTTTTTTTAATTTCATGGCTTCAGTTAGCTTAATGTTTAATTATTCATAGCTATCTTTTGTAGGTATAGCCCCTCCTGCTACTGCCATCTTATGGAATATTTTCAAGCATCTTTTTTTTTTATTAATTTCATTTCTTTTCAGCGTAACAGAATTCATAGTTTTACACCACACCCAGTGCTCCATGCAATGCGTGCCCTCCATAATACCCACCACCTGGCTCCCCCAACTTCCCACCCCCGCCCCTTCAAAACCCTCAGGTTGTTTTTAGCTCAAAATGTCCCTGTCAACTGAAAGACAATTACTTTTATTTCCAAATTCAAATTATCCAGGAAAAAACTATGATGTTTAGTATCATCTCTGTTTGTGTGGAAATCTCACTGGCTAATTTACTCACTGGGTGTTGACCAAGATTAGGTCAAGATTTTTACAGAGCATGGCCATTTAGGACAGTTCCTCTTAACTAGGAAATATATATGTAGTATTAACCTTGATTTATCTATAATATAGGTTTGTGCTTCTGGGTTTTCTTAGGCTCATTCTAGAATGGATGGATAGATGGTTATGAGGGATAGTTCCTCCCCTTCCTATTGTTGTATTATTGATATTACTATCTGTAATAGTTTGCTAGGGCTGCCATAACAAAGTACCACAGACCAGGTGAGATAAACAATACAAATCTATTTTTTCACAGTTAAAAAAGGCTAGCAGTCCCACATCAGGGTCTCAGCAGAGTTTCATTCTGAGTTCTCCTCTTAGCTTGGAGATGGCTATCTTCTCTCTCACATGGCCTTTCCTCTGTGCACACTCATATGTGTGTCCACACTTCCTCTTCCTATAAGTATACCAGTCATATTGGATTAGGCCCACCCTAATGACCTCACTCAACCTTAATTACCTTTTTAAAAGCCATATCTTTTAATTTTAGTCACATTCTGAGGGATAAGGAGACAGAACTTCAACACTTGAGAAGGACATAATCCAACCCATTACACGATCCATATCAAGCTTTAAAGCACATACAAAATAATTTTATCTGTAGTACAGTTTTAAGTAAATCCAAATATGACTTAAAAAAAGAGGAATGATAGAAGGGCAATTTAGAACACTGCCCATATCTCTTATTAAGAAAAGAAAAGAAATGTCTTATAAAGGAAAAAATGATTTTAAAAATTTAGCCACCTTGCTCCTAAATTTGTTTTGGTCTCTGAAAAATGCTAACAGATATGTGTATACTAATAAAGTGTAATTAACACTGAATTTTGAGACAACGATAATGAGATTTCAGCAACAGAAAGACAGATGAGACTTGAAGAAATAGTGTTCTCTGATTCACTAACAACTGAATTAAATACTTCCCTCAGGATTAGGCTTCTCCATTGTGCACCTTATGCATAAAAATAAAATTTTGGAACACGGCCTTGAGCACATTAGGATTTAGGCAGTTTTAAGAGATCTTACATAATTAATGGAAAACAAACACAGGCATAAGGAAGCATCATAAATATAGCCTTATGCAAATATACTATGCCACCTAATTCATAAAGATTAGGGATATACATGACTCCAAAAGGCCTCAATTTTAGCTACTTTTCCTGGATATAAAATAAAAATGTCCTGTGCATTTTCAATTTTGTAAGGCAATCTAAAACAGATGTGATTTTTAAAAATCTGTCAATAAAATGATTTTTAATTATTCCTTATTTGTATTAATGATAAAACATAACTGGAATCCACAGATAATCCCAAATCAAGTGCTGTTCCTTTCCTTATTTCAAACTAGGCCAGTTCTGTGATCTGCTTTAACCACAAGAGTGTGACAGAAAGTGTAGCTGTGCAAGTTCCGGGCCAAAACTTTAAGACATTGTGACAATTTATCAGGAAGTTATTAACCATGTAAAGCAACAGGTCTGAGACCATCATTCCATACGGGAGACTCAGATAGCTAAAATAGCCACTTAAAGAGAGCACATGAAAGATAACTGAAGCTCCCATGGGCCAGAGCAAACACTAATCCCCTAACCGAGAGTCCTGATTAAACCTTCAACCAATACCTGGTACAAGGTTGCCAGCCACATGATTCTGACATCTTGAAAATGGATCCTGGCCAGCTCCCAGATGTTCAAATCATTCTAGCTGATACACCAGATATGTGAATAAAGCAACCACTTTGGACTGACATTATGTAGTACAGAAAGGATTTATCCTTACAAGACCTTATCCAAATGCCTGATCAAAGAATCATGAGCAAATAACATAGCTGTTATTTGAAGGTACTAAATGTTGAGTAGTTTCTTATACAGGTGTATTTCTTAGACAGGTGTATTTCTTAATCATAGATTAAGAGTTGAAATTTAGGGGTGCCTGGGTGGCTCAGTGGGTTAAGCCTTGCCTTCCACTCAGGTCATGATCTCAGGATCCTGGGATCAGGCCCCACATTGGGTTCTCTGCTCAGCAGGGAGCCTGCTTCCCGCCTCCCCCCCACCCCCCCCACCTGCTTGTGATCTCTCTCTCTGTCAAATAAATAAATAAAATAAATCTTAAAAAAAAAAAAAGAGAGTTGAAATTTATATCTCACAGTTCTGGTGGCTTGAAAGTCCAGTTTCAGAGCATAGGCAGACTTGGTTTTTCTCCAAAGACTGCTCTCCTTGGCTTACAGATAGATACAATCTCACTGTGTCCTTGCATCCCTGGTGTCTCTTCCTCTTCTTAAAATGACATTAGTCATATTAGATTAGGGCCCCATCCTTATGCTTCATTTAACCCTAGTTATCTCTTTAAAGGTCCTATCTGCAAATACAGTTAAGCTTCATCATATGCATTTGGGGGGGGCAACCCAATTCAGAGAGTAAAAACTTCTATGTGTCTTCTCAAAATTCATAACCCCCAAGATGATGGTATTAGGAGGTGGGGCCTTTGGGGGGTGATTAGGATAAGATTAGTGTCCTTATAATAAAAAGTTCAGAGATCTCTCTTCCATCAGGTGAGGACACAATGAGAAATTGGCAGCCTGCAACCCAGAAAAGGGACTGCACCAGAACCTGACCATGCTGCAATTCTGAACTCAGACTGCCAGCCCCCAGAACTGTAACAAATATTAACTTCTTTTGTTTACATAAGCACCCAACCTGTGCCATTTTGTCATAGCAGTTTAAAAGCTCTAAGACAACAATTATAGATTAGTTAAATATTAATAACTAGAATTTGGATGTTGACATAACAAAAATCTAAAAAAAGTAGTATTGACTTGCATCAGTAGTGGCAGGCTGAAAAAAGTTGAGGAGAATTAGAGGTGTATAAAAGGACAGTGAAGAAATTGCCTTTGGAAATCAGAGAAAATGAAACTTACATTTTTATTGGCAGAACAATTGGGAAGATATCACTGTGGTGACTTTAAAGACAAGAAATATATTTTTTAAAAAGATTTATTTATATATTTTAGAGATACAGAGAAAGCAAGAGACCGTGAGTCAGGGGAGGGGCAGTGGTATCAATTCTTCAAGCCAACTCCCCACTGAGTGCAGAGTGGAACAGGGAGCTCACTCCCAGGATCCACGAGACCATGACTTGAGCCAAGAGTCAGATGCTTAAACTACTGAGCCACTCAGGCACCCCAAAGATAAAAAATATTTTTAATTAACTTGTAAACTTGCGTATTTGGCCAAGAGAATTTCATTGCAGATACTAAAAGTGCCAACTACTGTTTGGTTTTTGTTTTATGTGCTTTATTTTATCTATATATATAACGATGAAAAGAAATGAACTAATGAAAAACTGATCACTTTCAAGCAGCATCTAAGGATAATATTTCTAAACCAAAACTGATATTGAAAAATAAAACTATTATTAATAAAGAATGAAAAAAAAAAGTTTTTTGAGCTGGCTTAAGGTTCTCAAAATAAGAAATGGTCTTAGTGAAGAGATTAAAGGTCCGGAAACTACCATCTTCACAACCAAATTCCTGTAAGACCTTTTGTCAAGATTCTTTCAACCAGAGAATAAAGCCCATAATAATGTTAAGAACCCTGGCATACAGCACAGGGTAAAGGGGAGACTACCTGTTTGAGAGATGTGTTTGTGTGCCTGTTTTCACATGTGTAAATGTGTTTGTGCTGTGTCTACTGGAGAAGATTATAACTTAATACATAGGAAATGCCCATACTTATAAAGAAAAATATATTAATTTGGAAAAAAAGGGCTAACTAAACTGCAAAATAAATATAGGTTTCTAGGCCTCCAATTTCCTACAGGTAGAGAACAGGCTGGGAGGACTTCTCAGCTACAAGCATGTCATTTTTCTTTTTTTTTTAAGTAAAATATGACTCAGAAGGAAGATTCAAAGATCACAGAAGACATATAGACCATATGGATGGTATAGACATATGATACAAGAATCACATAGAACCATTCCCTGGAGTAAAACCGGGATCTCAATAAGAACTGGTTACATGTGCTTGACTGTACTTAAGAAAGATTATAAGCAAATGGATGCTATGTATAACTCATTAACAATGCCTTATTAAGAATGAAATATTTAGTGAAATTATGCAGTTCTTACATTTAAATATGGGGGAAAAAAACAACCTATCTATTTAGTGCATAGATATTCAGATTGAGAGGAACTACACTTGAGAGGTCTTGTTCCTACCTGAACATGAGTTACATAACATGATCTGGGACTTCAAACTTGAGTTTCATGCTGTAACAAGATGAGGTTTAGAGTGCCTTTGGTGGGTGTTTGAATGTGTTTTGCATATGTTAGGTCATAAATTAGCAGAGGACAGAGAGTAGACTATTGTACAAGGTCATCTTGGCAGCTCTAATGAATAATGCTTCCTGATATTCACATGTTTTTAGTACTTTCTCTGCCCCTCCCCCTCCCAGATGTCTATATGATCTCCTTTAAGTAAGTGATGTTGTGCCATTTCTGGGACTAAGCCATAGGAATTCTAGCAGCTTCTGCTTCTTGTGTACTTTTCAGAAGTAAGCAACCACCTAAGAAGTATAAATACACTGATTCCATCATGCTGTGAGGAAACCTAAGACCATCATGATCAGGAGAATGAAGGATCCCAACTGACAACAAGGGACATACTTTTTTTCAGTTTATAAGTCTCTTTGGAGCTTCTAGCTAATTGCCAGAACCATCTTGATGGCCATATGAGTGATTCATGTTGGAAATGGATCACACAGTCCCACTTGAGACATTCTAGCTTTTCCTCAACCACTGAAGCAATCTTGGCTGAGGTACTACACATGTGAAACAAGAAATAATCTGGGCATTTCAGGCCCAGCAGACTCACAGAACAAAGATAAGCTGTCCCTGACATGTCCTGTCAAAGTTCCTGATTCATAGAATAGGGAACAAATGAAATAGTTCTTTTTTTTTTTTTTAATGATTTTATTTATTTATTTATTTATTTATTTATTTATTTGACAGAATGAGAGAGATCACAAGTAGGCATAGAGAAAGGCAGAGGGGGATGGGAAAGCAGGCTCCCCACTGAGCAGAGAGCCCGACCAGGACTTGGATATCATGACCCGAGCCAAAGGCAGATGCTTAACCCACTAAGCCACCCAGGTGCCCCAAATGAAGTAGTTCTTGTATTAATCCACTAAATTTGGGGAAACTCTGTTGCACAGGAATAGATGACCAAAATCTTCTGGCTAAATCCTTATAACAGTAACTCATCTAATTCTTTAGATTAAAAAAAATCAAATTATGTAGGGAAGACAGTGTATAAAATTTCTCACAAAAGTCAAGAACTTTGCAATACCACTCTAATTAAGAGGGACCAATTGTTTTCTATTATTATTCCTTAATCCTTCAATTTACTTCCCTCTGATAGGACTCAGAATGTAGTTTTTTTCTGCTAAAAAAAGAAATAACATATTATGGGATTTGTGGGTGAATTTCTTTGACCAGGCGGAAGACTGAGAAAGCACATTTGTGTTTTCGCTTCCCTTTGTAATCTTCTTGCCACCACAGAGCATGCTGAGAGTAGGTGGTTGGAGGAATGGGAGCACAACTAGAGTCATCCTACATCAGTCAGCCTATGCCAAATAACCAGCTTCCTGCAAATGTTTGAGTGAGCCCCGCCAAGATCAGCTGAGCCCAGACTATGTCATTATGATCTCACAGTGGACTATAGACTCATACATAAAGATAACTTTTGCTGTGGTAAAGCACCAGGTTTATGGTGGCATTATTATAGTAATAAGATAAATGAGCTCAGAATTAAGAGCAGAAGTTCACCAGAAAATGAGTTGGCAGGAGTGTGCTAAGGAAAAAGAATAACATTGTGTGAAGACTCTAAGGGGAAAAGCTGGGTGTGCATGAGACAGGAAGCCCAAGGTGGGTAACTTTATGTATAATTTGGGACAGAAATATGGCTTTTATGCATAGTTAGCTTTAATTAACATTTTGATAAAGACATTTTTGTTCCCGGGAATATGATAGCCTATTAATTGCTTGAATTACTAGTCATCCTGATTCCAATTTGCGACCAAAATTTCAAACATGAAAGAAACCAAAAATCTAAGTCTTTATTAAACTGCTATTCACTTCTTCTTATATGGTTAAGCATTATGATAGGCACTGAAAATACAGTAATAAATATAATAAAAATAATGAATAATAATTATTATGAATAAGTTAATTCAATATAAAATCTTATCTGACACTTAATGTAAGGGCCTACTTAGTCAGTTGTTAATTGTTAATTGTTAATTGTTGTTTATGCAGTAAACTTAGATTGACCCTATGCAGTAAACTTAGATTGACCCTGCCCCTCCCAAAGGAACTTATTGCAGAGCCCAGATACAAGGGCGGGTCAGGCCAGGTGGAGACAGCCAATCAGTGGGGTGTGCATACTGTCTCCATAGCTACCAGCCCCAGGTAGCAAAGCCCAGATACACGGGTGGGTCAGGCCAGGTAGAGACATCCAATCAGTGGGGCATGCATATATCTACTAGGGTGAATTGTAATTCAATTGGCCACTCGTGTGTGACCTAACATGACTGTGCAGTTTTCTCTGTGTATTGCAATCTCATTGGCCACCTGAGTATAGCCCGGCTAAACTACCTCTATAAAAGTAAGTCTGTGAGGCTGGGAGGGGTCCCCTCATTATAAGAGACGGCCCAGACTGGTCAGTTTGATTCTCCATGCTTGGCTCTAAATAAAGCTTTGATTGACTTTCACTTTGTATCAGTCTCTCTCCTTTGATTACGGACCCAACATTACAAAAACCATAATGTGGTTGCAAAGTCATTAAAACTGCAAATATAATTTTTGGATTTGGGGAACAAAGACGATGTGATTCTTTGCAGACGAAAATATGCATGATCTATTTCAAAATCTATCTTAGACACAATAATAAAATTCTGGGTTTGAGGAACTTTCCGATGTACTTTTAACCAACTGAGCCACTCAGGCGTCCCTTCCGATGTACTTTTAAAAATTAATTTAGCATTTATAATGAAAGCATAAGAATGGAATACTTATGAACAGAGTGTAATCTCTTTCCTGTATGCAAAATATATATTTTATATTTATTAATATTTATATTTGTCCATTCCAATGCAAATATATACACATACATAGACACAAAAATGTAACAATTTCAGATAAAAATGTATCATTCAGAAAAGAATGCAACCACTTTTTGTATTAATGGGAGTTTTATTATGTTTTGGGATGTTTTGTTATATAGAAATATACTGCTCATCCACATGGTATATAACTTGCTCTGTCCCTAGGTTTTTAAAATGATATATTGTCCATATCAGTTTACAGGCTAAGTACATAAACCTCATTCTTTTTGACTCTTGTGAAGCATACCAGTTTATGGATATTTTATTTAACCACTTTTCTATTGTTATGGGTTTTTACAAACTTTATTTATTAAAATAATGCTCAAGAAAATATTATTTTTAGAATATTATTGTATGTAAATATTTGTATATGTGTGCATATATCTATAGAAAAACTTTGGAAGTTAAGTTTCTGGCTAAACAGCATATGCATTTGTATTTTTGATAGATTTGGCCAAATAGCCTTAAGTTGAAGTTATATCAATTTATACTCCTACCATCAATGTATGAGAGTGCTTATTTCCCATACTCTAGCCAATACAGATGATATAATTTTTTATTTATTTAAAACATTTTTAAATATTTGTTAACTGAATAGGTAAAAAATATATCTTGGTGGGACTTAATTTATATTTCTTTTATTACGTTATGAGGAAAGTTGATTATCTTTTCATATTTTAAGAGCCTTTTAAAATTCTTGTAAAAAGAATTCACATAAAATGAACTTTTGCCAATTTTTCTATTAAGTTGTTAATCTCTTATTATTTTGTAGGAGCTCTTTATATTTTAGAAAGAATAACCTATTATTTTTACGTAAGTTACAGATAATTTATTACCACATTTTTTGTTTGTTGGGCAGTGTCACTGAAAAGCCATGACCACTGGTTGACTATGAGCTGGACCGTGGTACTAAAAGGCTCCTAACCCCCTCTCTTGTCCTTGAAATGTGGGTTCTGCATGCCTTTTCCACTTCCAGAGGCTGCTCTTGGGACACAGCCTTGAAAAAATGATGTGAGGGTGAGAGAACCCTCAGAGTATATATGACTCAACCCAGTTAAGGCCTCTTTATAAACTTCAGCTTTGATGGGCTACTTTGTGAGTCCATTCATTTTACTGCTGCCCAAAACAAATGTGAGTTCCCTTTGTTTATGTGATATGATATGTGAGTTCCCTTTGTTTATTGAAACTGCCACTTATCAACCTGGAGTGGACTGACTCTTCCATCTCCGCATGCCCTCTGAGACATAGGCCAGTTTCAGTTTATATACCAGGGAAGCTGCCAGGAGGTTTACAAACCAACATTGTTTCAAGTTTTTTTTTAGCTGAGATATAAGTGACATATAATATTATATTATTTTAAGATGTATAGCATGATCCAATATACATAAATATTATAAAATTATTACCACCATAAATTTGGTTAACATTCATCACTACCCATAGTTATGATTATTTTCTTGTAATAAGAAATTTTAAGATCTACTCTCAGCAACATGGTATAACCACTTTTATTTTACCTAAAGAATAATCAAATGATATTTGTTGTAATAGGGATACATGTTATCTTGTTATAATTTTAAGGACTTGTTATATCAAGCATGACTTGGATGGTATTTATTTGAGAATTATAGAAGCCACACAGTTCAATAAATGTATTCTGTGTAAGAAAAAAAAAAAAGTGAAGAATAAGAGGGAAAACTGCATTAGAGCCAAAAATAGAATAATGACCCCAAATTAGTGGAAACTCTGGCAACAGTGCTAACACCAATAACCTCTGTTAGTAGAAAAAATAAAACCTACTTAATACCGTGTGTTCATATTTCACCTCATTGTGCATCAGAATAATTATTTTTAAGAAAGTGTGGGTAAATTATATTACAAGAAGGTCCAAATAACCCTTTGTGTTATTGTAGCCTATTTGAAACAACGCAGTTAGAAGAAGCCAGAATAAAGACCATTTATTCTCCATTGCTACGATGTTACCTTATCCATTAGTCCTTTTTCTTAATAATATTCTTGCAAGCACTAAATGTAATGATAATGGTCAAAAACATCTTTGGTTTGGTATAATGCTGTTTGAACAGAACTATGAAATATGGCATATGTTTTTTTTCATTTGCTTCTTGAACATAATCAATTATTTTTTAAAAATAGAAAACATTTTAATGGTGGACTTTGAGAAACAAACTGAGGGTTTTAGAGGGAAGGGGACTGGGGGGATGGGTGAACTTAGTTGTGGGTATTAAGAAGGGTACGTATTGCAAGGAGCACTGGGTGTGGTGCATAAACAATGAATCTTGGAACACTGAAAAAATAAAATTAAGTTAAAAATAGATTTTTTTAATATATTAATCAGATTTTAATCTATTAACCAAAATTTTAAAGATTTTGAACAATTTTAGATTTACAGCAAAATTGTGAATATAGTAAAAGTTGTCATACATACTATATCAAGTCTCCTGTATTATTAACATCTTATATTAGTATGGTATATTTGATACAATCAGTGAAACATCATTGGTACATTAGTTTTAACTGAAGTCCATACCTTTTTCAGATTCCTTTAGTTTTCTTTCCTTAGTTTTAACTTAGTGTCCTTTTTTTATTCCAGGACCCAACCCAAGATGCCATTATTAAATTTAGTCATTGTGTCTCCTTAGTTTCCTCTTGGTTATGGCAGTTTCTCAGATTTTCCTCATTTTTGATGAGTTTGACAGTTTTGAAGAGTATGGGACTAGTATTTTATAGGCATATAGGTGATTCTTATTGTTATTGTTGATGCTGACTTTGATCACCTAATGGC
The DNA here is from genome assembly GCA_004024625.1 of Mellivora capensis. NCBI lineage: Eukaryota > Metazoa > Chordata > Mammalia > Carnivora > Mustelidae > Mellivora > Mellivora capensis. The sequence goes on from PISX010014331.1 coordinate 34,472, forward strand.
AGTTGGTCAGGTTTCTCTACCATAGGGTTACTTTTTTGTACCCTTCCCATTACTGTACATTTTGCAAGGAGGCTGCTTTGCACAGCCCACACATAAGAATTGGGGAATTATGGCCCAGCTCTTGTGGGGTGTGATTTCTACCTAAATTTATTTAGAATTCTTCTGCAAAGGATATTTGTATCTCTTTCCCCATTTATTTATTTCCTCAATCACTTATATCAGTGTGGACCGCAGATTTTTTTTTAAAGATTTTATTTATTTATTTGACAGACAGAGAACACAAGTAGACAGAGAGCCAGGCAGAGAGAGAGGAGGAAGCAGGCTCCCTGCTGAGCAGAGAACCCGATGAGGGGCTTGATCCCAGGACCCTGGGATCATGACCTGAGCTGAAGGCAGAGGCTTTAACCCACTGAGCCACCCAGATGCCCTGGATCATAGATTTCTATTTCATACTTTGGATTGCAACTTAATACTACTTTAATTATTTTATTGCTCAAATTGGTCCAGCATTGGCCATTGAGTACTCTTTCATTTGATTCCTGTCTGTTCGACATACTCTCATCAATACAGGTATTTAAAAATTCACTTTCTTACATTCTGGCACTATAAAATTCTCTTATCTCATCTTGTTTATTTCTAGCTCCAGTCCTAGAATCAGCCATTTTCTATGGATCCCTCATTCCTTTGATTGGACAATAGTCTTAGAAATCAAGAACCAGGTACTAGTGTGTTCAATGCTACTGAAGTACCCTTATATCTAAGCCTTCTTAGGTATCCAAGCTAGGAACTACACGTGTGTCTACTAAGCCATGTATATAGACATATCTATAAATATTTCTGTATGAAACTATTTGAATCTATGCTAAATTTAACATGAGCTTATTCTGTTGTCTCTGGTTCTGATCCATTAGTACTATTAGATTAATATTAATGTGAATTATGTTAGTTTTTTCCCTTGTTTATCTATAAATTCTCACTCACCAATAAAAATCTGGCTGCCACCATTTGCCACTTATTTACTTCATTGTTCAATTCCAGTGTGAATGTCAAGCAGCATCAGAATTGTTAACCCACACTCCCATGGAAAACAACTCTACTAAGCAGACTATAATGCTTATGCATAATTCGTTTTGCCTTAAATTCTGCAGACTACACTCATTTCCAAAATTATTTAGGTCAGCACTTTCATGTATTTGTTATACACTTAGACTATCTTGTCACACTCTAATTCCCTCCTGGGATCTCCAACTTCCTACATGACTTTTCAAAATTTGCATACATTAAGGTTTAGTCTTTATGCTGTAATGTGCTGTGGGTTTTGACAAATGCATAGTGTTTTTTTCCATTATTACAATATCATAAACAATAATTTCAGAACATCCAAAAATTCCCTGTGCTTACCTATTCAGCCCTCTCTTCACCCCAGCCTCCTGGCAACCACTGATGTTTTTACCATTACTATAGTTTTGCCTACTCCTGATATCATGCAATTGAAATTATACAATCTGTAGTCTTTTTAGACTGGCTTCTTTACTTAGCAGTGTGCATTTAAGGTTCATCCGTGTCTTTTCTGGCTGGAGGCTCATTTCTTTTTATTGCAGAATAACATTTCATTTTATGGGATATACCACAGTTTGTTTATCAATTAACCTAATGAAGATTATTTTGATTATTCCAGTTTTTGGTGATTATCGTTAAAGCTGCTGTAAACACTCACATGTAGGTTTTTCCATGGAATAATTTTTCAAATTAGTTGTGTAGATACCTAAGAACATAAATACTGGATCCTATGGCAAGAAGATACTGAGTTTTGTAAGAAATTGCTAAACTGTTGTCCAAAATGGCTGCACAAATTTGCAATGAATATGACTTTCTGTAGACCTGCAGACTTGCTGTCAGTGTCTTTTTATTTTACTGTAGCTATTCTAATAGGTGTTTGCAGGAATTTCATTATCGTTTTCATTTACAATCCCCTAGTGACAAATGATGTTGCATATCTTTTCACATAGTTTTTGTTTTTGTTTGTTTGTTTTCTCTATTAATGTTCTCTGGTGAGGTGTCTATTCAAATCTTTTGCCAGGTTTTTGTTTGGTTCATTTGTTTTCTAATTGTTGAATTCTAAGTATTCTGTGTCTGTTTTGGGTATGTTATCAGAAACATGTTTTGAAAAATCTCAAAGATGACATTTGTGCAGAAAGTCTAGAGACCAATCCAGCTAGAATGAAGCACGAAAATAGTGGCTCCTAAACAAAAAGGTAAGATGACTTAAAAATATTTATGATATATACATTTCTAATAAGGGGCTTGGAATGTATTAATGATAGATGATGATAGAGCACTAGCTCTCCATTCTCCTGGGTGTCATCACACCAGTAAAAGAGCCTGCCTTTCTTCACTACAAAAGCTTGGTGTCAGTTTTTATTGGTTTCCTTTGCTTTGGGTGGATGAACATTCATTTGGTTTGGCTACATATGTACAGTTCTGTTTTTATAAAAAATTCAAAAAAATTGTGTTGGTGGCAACTAAACCTTCTGCCATAGGAATCTCTGTTTTTAAAGTTTATATCACAAACCATTAAATATTTGTTAATAGACTTTATTTTTTAGAACAGTTTTAGGTTCACTGAAAAATTGAGAGGCAGGTACAGAGATGACCCATATATCCTCTGCTCTCATACACGCATAGTCTCTTCATTATCAGTAGCCCTCAACAGAGTGATGCATTCATTACAACTGATAAACCTACAGTGACAATCATTGCCACAGAAAGATCATAGTTAACGTTGGGGGTCACTCTTGGTGTTGTACGTTGTATACTTCTGGACAAATGTATAATGACATGCAGCATATAATGGCATGTTAAAGTACAAAAGTCAATTCTTTCCTATACAACAGCAATAAACAATTGGAATTTGAAATTAAAAACACAATAGCATTTACATTAACATCTTTTAAAAAAGATTTTATTTATTTATTTGAGAAAGAGGAAGGTCAGAGAAATTATAGAGAGAGATCATGAACAGAATAGAGGGGCAGAGGGAGAAGCAGACTCCTGCTGAGCAGGGAGCCCCATAGGAGGCTCAATCTCAAGGGGCTCAGGACTCTGGGACCTGAACCAAAGACAGATGCTTAACCAACTGAGCCACACACATGCCCCTACATTAGCATCTTAATACTAGGAAGATACTTAGTTATAAATCTCTAACAAAATGTATATGACCTATATGAGGAAAACTACAAAACTCTGAAAAAAGAAATCAAAGAACTATATAAATGAATATATATTCCATATTCATAGATAGCAAGATTCAGTATAGATAAGATATCCATTCTTCCTGACTCAATCAATAGATTTGATACAATTCCAATCAAAATCCACCAAGTTACTTTGTGGATACCAACAAGCTGATCCTATAAAAAATTAATCCAGACAGAGACCTCACATTCTTCAGAAAAAACGAACTCAAAACTAATCACAGATCTAAATGTACAGCACAAAACTATAGAACTCCCAGAAGATAACATAAGATAAGTCATTAAATACTATTAATAACAAAAATTTAGAAGTTTTATAGTGTTGCCTTAGAAGTTTTTTATTATTTTTAAAAAATTCTTTTTCAAAAACATACATTGTTTTAAATTTTTACAGTTATTAGAAAATCTGGTATTAACCCATTTGTATAAAACTTTTGTGCTTATCCTTTTTCCCTTAGGATAAATCTTTAGAACTTTAATTGGTGATGTGAAAAATAACATTTTAAGCTCCTAGTACATTAATAAACAGCATTCCAGAAAGGCTGAACTTCTTTCTAGTCTAACCAGTGGTGTATGGATACTCTAGTTACTGCACTAACATTAGTTAGCATTGAGGATTCACTCCCTTGCTTCCTCCTTTTCTCCTCCCCTTCTTCCTTTCTGTTTTCTTTCATTTTTGCCTCCCTGCCTACCTGTTCATCATCTATGAGATAAAACAGTATAGCTTTCTACACTTTTACTTCTTTAATCATTATTTTTGATTATACATTATTATTTATGATTTTTTTTCATATTGTGCACTTTTGAATACTTTAACAAGAAACTTAAAATGCATGTAGTCTACACTCCTTCCAGGATTCTAGGCTAAATTGTGAATATGTGACATTTGCCTTAAGTTTCATTCTTTTTTATAGCTTATCTCCACCAACCTCCTATATATTTCATGGTCTCATTTTGCCACCTAGATACTGATTTGCCTATAGCTGCATGCATTAGAGAACCCACAAAATAAGTAATTTGCTTTGGTAACAGGAGGTAATCAGAAAGTTTGTCCATCAGATTGAGAAGATATGGGTGATGCTTACATTTTTTTTAAAGATTTCATTTATTTATTTGACAGACAGATATCACAAGTAGGCAGAGAGGCAGGCAGAGAGAGAGAGGAGGAAACAGGCTCCCTTCCCTGGTGAGTAGAGAGCCTGATGCGGGACTCGATCCCAGGATCCCGGGATCATGACCTGAGCCGCAGGCAGAGGCTTTAAACCACTGAGCCACCCAGGCACCCCTGATGCTTACATTTTTAGCTTGTATTGTGATCAAGCTTCAGTGTGTGAAGCAGCTGAAGGAAGTCAGCACAGGCCTGACAGAGCAGCTGGGAAGTGTTAATTGAAGCTAATTGTTGATTGGAGACTGGCAATGGCTAATTATTTTTACCTGTACAAATTCTCCTATAAGAAACTGCTAGGAAAGGTAAGCAGGAGGATACAATTTAATAGCCTCTTAGAGTGAATCTTAGAACAGACAAAGCAAATGATCTGAAGCCATGGGATGAGACAATGAAGATGATAGTAAACTAGAACACTCTCTCTTAATGGCATATGAGCTGACTCTACAATTATTGGTGCCTGTAGGGTACACCTTTGTTTTAGCGCACAAACTAGTTGCAGTAACATGCTTACTAAAAGAAAATTACTCTCCCAATTTAAGAAAGAACATTTTAAAAAAGATGAAAGCTTTTAAGCTGTATTGAAGAAAGTACAGTTGTGAGGGGAAAATCAACAAAACCTGATCTGAGAAAGATATTTCTTGTGGTGTCATTTACAACATTCTTTTGGGGAGAAACTAATTTCTTCTAGCATTAGGAAGCAATTGTTCCTGTTCATTTAGAAAACTAGTTATATAATGACCAAGCTGATGGTCATTCAGGGATCTGATAATCTTAGCTATACAGTGTAATAAAGAATAGTTAAACATTTTGTGTGTCTGTATAATGTCCCCATCATATTCGATCTTTGAACTAGCTTAGTCAGAGGGTTCTTCCCTTATACAAGCTTCAAATACACTGTTGGCTTGTGTTCATTAATAAATTTTCTAAAATGATTTTTTTCAATACTCAAAAAAACAATAATGTAGGGCAACCAATTCTATAGAGACCAACATGTCATAATTGGCAATATAAAAAAATAGTGACCAAAATGAAGAAAGAAACTATAAAACAGTAAAGTGATGTTATTCTTTTATACAGACACCTTCTTATAGAGAGGCTTATTTTTATGCTCTAGAAAGAAACAAGAATTTCTAATCAGTAGTATATTTGGGGAAATAGTATAGATATCCAAGGTAAAAATATGGGTGGGCAAATAAATTAGATTTGTTGTGGGGACCATGATTTTGGAAAACATTAAAAATAATGTTTTCTTGTAGAAAGAAATTAATTTTCATTTCAACTGATGGGGATATCACCAGTTGGAGATGTGTATGTATCCAATGAAAAAAGTATTCAATTTTGTGGCAAGGACAGGAGAGAATGATCAGATAATACAGTCAAATGCTTATACTGAGAGAAAATTTTACAGAAAAATAAACATGCCATAAAGTGCTCTTTAAAACATACAGGAGAAAAAAAATTGAGAAAGAAAAAAGCAACTAATATGTCTCCACCAATGTTATTCTAACAGATCTTCAGTCATAACATAATCTTTAAAAATGAAAGCAGATTGTTCAATATTTCTCTTGAATACATTTGACTTTTTGGGTACATAACTGCTTTATAGTTATAGGATGGATTACCTTATAGGATATAGTTTTATTTGAAACAGAAGAAGAGTCATTATATGTTAAAAACTGAACATAATTGTCTGAAGATAAATGCACGTGAGTGAGCAGTTAAAGGCTAAATGAAACACAAAAATTAAAATCGTTATGGAGATATATTGAAGATCATTTGTAAAATGAAGGGAATGGGTGTTAGCTGTTTTATACCAATCCCAAGTAATTACAGAAGCAAAATTATTGTAATGATGGTGGTTTTAGCTATTAATTTTCATTCAATTAATAATACTGCATTCATCTAATTGTAATCCAGAATTCATCATGTACTTCAACATTCTCTTAAAATTAGCTCAAATTTTCTTCCTGAGCATAAGAAGAAATCTAGTGCCTCTTCCATTATCAGCACTGTTTCTTAAGAAGTGCCAAATATTATTTACCCATATCTGTCTTCAATTTTCTGGCTCCCCTAAAACCTCAATATCTTTCACACCATGATGTTTATAACTTTACTTTTATCCACACTATTCTGACATAAATGTACAATAGGGTGAATGTTTTCAATTTTTGCTAAAGGAAAAGTGAAGATTTTACCATGATTGGGAATTGCAATTCAGCAAACCACAGTACTAGAACCCCTGCCTTTAACTGCAGGTGCTTTACTGATTCTTATTTTTTTAATCACTTGGCTTTATCCTTCCAACTCTTTGCTTTGCTCTTCTCTTTCTTGGGGTAACTCTTTTGTTCTGTTTCTAGCTATTATCACTCTCTACCCCAGTCTCCTTCCCCAAATTTAATAGTCTTCTGCAATACAGCTTACTAAATCTACGCCTCTTTCCCAGCTCATTCTGACCAGGACCTGAGAACAAACTTTCCAAAACAAACAAATAAACCAAAGGTCTAATGTGTTTTCTAAAACAAAAATCATACTTTAAGATAAACTTTTGCTCCCAACTAAAGGATTTTTGTTTGCTTTTATTATTTTCTACTCATAGATAATGAACTCTTCAATGCTTTGTGACTTGCTTAGTCATTCAAAAGATTACACAAATAACTGATAAACTAATAGATCCATTTTTGGATGGAATATTCATTAACCTGTTTAATGAGTCATCCTCCTACTGTTCACAAAGTATGTGAATTAACTAATTCAATGTAAGTTGAGGGAAAGTCTATCTTTAGTCAGAATTATCTAAGACTTTTGGACAAAGCAACCCATCATAATAGAGTTTGATAGCAAGATTAGTAAACAATTACACTTTTAAAACATATATGTAGTTATAAGAAAAGTAGATTCAAACCAAATAAAATGGTATAGGACTATGACAAAATTATTTGAAAGAGAAGTCAAAGTGTAGCTATTAGACTGCAAATATATAGGTCAAGATTGGATTGTAATAAATTTTGTCGAATCACAAAAATGTTTTTCTGAATGTCTTAAGAATTTACTTTCAAAAATAACTTTGGTATAACCAAACATATTTGTTAATGTGATCATGGTAAAAGTTATCAAAGTAGTTATCAAAGCAGATGGCAAGCTCTTAATAAAGTTTGAGAGATTAAAAGAAATTCCATTAAAATCAGTTAAATAGTTATTGGAGATGTTTACTTTCAATATTATCATTAGGTATGTTAAAATATTAAACTATTATTTTCAACTTATTGTACACTTTTGAGATTCATGGACAGTTATGAAACAGAGGTGATTTATACATGAGCACAGACACATGAATGCTAAACAACATGTCTTGGATTAGTTTAAAAAATAATAAATGATAAAATTCTGCAGCTATTTCCTTCAATTCATATTAACAAAATTTAATATGGTTTTAATTGCTGGGAATAAAAATACATCTTATTAAAACTCTAATACTTTTACAACTGGTTTATTAATATAAAGTGTTACATAAAAGTTAGACTTGAAAAACAAACTAGTTGAAAATTTAATTTTTGTAATCATAAAATGAAATGTAAAATTACTTATTTTAAAATTTTATTACACTACTGCAATAAGATAGTAGATTAATATAGAGACATTCTCTGTTCCCTTTTGTCTGAAGCTATTCAAAACAACAAGTTTATTGACAAAATCTTCATCTTACATGTAATGAAGAATCATCTCTCCTCCTTGAATATAATATATAAAAATGAGTTAATAATTTAGGTAAGGGATGCCTGGGTGGCTCAGTTGGTTAAGCAGCTGCCTTCTGCTCAGGTCATGATCCCAGCATCCTGGGATCGAGTCCCACATCGGGTTCCTTGCTCGGCAGGGAGCCTGCTTCTCCCTCTGCCTCTGCCTGCCACTCTGTCTGACTCTGCTCGCTCTCTCTCTCTCCCTCTCTCTCTGACAAAAAAATAAATTAAAAAATAATATTAATAATTTAGGTAAAATGGGACCAGGGTAAGTCAGATAATGACAGAGATCATTAGACTTTGGATAGAGCCAGAAGCATTCAGAGTTATCAAAGCAGATGGCAAATTCTTAAGTGTAAAACCAATAAGCTTTTGTTTTAGTGGCAAAGGAAATGGGTTTGAATCATTATTATACCGTGACAAATTATCCTTGAAAAAAAAAAAGGTTTGGCCAGATGAAGATGTGGCAAAAAGTCAAGTAATTGCTTTATCTCAGAAAAAGCAAAGGCTAAATTATAAACATAAATCCTTTTTCATTCAGAGTGTCATTGAGCCAGAAAAATCTCTTGTAAGCTTACATCTGAGCTATATCTGCAGTTGATGAGAAAGGTCTTTATAGAATACAACTTAAGCCTAACATAAGTCCAACATAAACAGATGACTGAATCACAATTTTCCCCAAGTAGCTTATATAAAAGGTACTCCAAGTATGACTAAGAATCACAACAGGCTCTGGGTCAATCCCCAAATGCACTAAAAATGAAAATAGAGGGAAAATGTTTAGGATTTTAAAAAAAAGGCTAATGAACTATATAAGCATAAAAGTATGTCATTGATCAATAAAAATAGTCTTTCATTAAATAATAATAAGAAGGTGAAATTTGGCTTTCATGATAGATTGCTAAAACTAAAAGATAAAATTATTTGGGAACAAAATGCCAGGAAAGAAGACATAAAAACCAAATTGACAAAGGTAAGGGGAAAAAAATAGTATAGAAAAATAAAACTAACATGTAAAGGAAGTTTGTGCCTAAAGTTATAAAAACAACAACAAAGCCCCAAGGATTACATGCTGCTCAAAGTACAGGCAGGGTCATGCAAGACGGTCTCAGGAAAACTGAACACAATTATACTAAAAATAACAAAGAGTTGAAGGAAGATCATTTTAGTAGACATAAAAGCATCACAAAGGAGATCCAACATACTTAAAATTGCTCTTAGGGGAAAAATCAGCAAAATTAAATATATATTTTTAAAATCTCAAGAAAATGCATATAATTTGGTTAGTTCAAATTGAAATGTAAGAACAAAATAAAAACTGGGTTTTAAAAATTAATATAAAATGAACTTAAAATATCTCAAAAATTTTAATTGATTATTGAAATGATAATATTTTAGATAATTGGGTCTAGTTAAAATATCAATACATTAATTTTACATATTTCTTGTTACCTTGTTTAATGTGGCTTGTTGAAATGGTCCAAAATGGAGTCATTTGCCTTTAAAGCAGCAAACCAAGATTTAACTGCAGATTCAACTGCTCCCCAAAATTATCTTTAAGCAGTTAAACTGAAATTTTCCTATTAGCATATGAAGTAATCTGCAAAATAAGATGTCTACCATTCCCTTCCTTAAAAAGATGACCTGTCTTGAAACAATCCTTTCTCTTCTTTTGCTGATAAGTTCCTTGACCCATGTTCCGACTACCTATAAAAACCTTTTGTTTTGTACAACTCCTTCAAGCACCTTGCTTAGGTCTGCATCCAGGCATATGAGCCCTTTGGGCCACGCCTGAATATTTCAAAGGCCAAGCTTGTGAAATAAGCAGCATCTGAACCATATCACCTGACCAAGGTCAGTACTGATAATACTAATCACTGTTCTCATAACCACATCATTAAAAATGCTTGGAATACTAGGGGTCTACAAAGTATTCGGAGAAAGATAAAGAAGGACAACCTCTGTATTAGTGCTGTAAATTGATATATTGACCTGCAATTCTGATTAGATTGTTTTTCTAAAATAAATAAGGCTGCACTAAGACCTAAAAGATAATGAAATGTAGGATGAAGATGAAAGAGAAATGACATGGTTATAGTATAGAAAGAATGATGCTTGAAGTGAGAAAATGAATAAATTAGGAGGAAGAAAAGAAATTTTAAATGTGGTGCTATTTTTAATTTTGGAGAATATGTCCAGAAGTGCAATTGTTAGATCATATAGCAGATCTGTTTTTAGTTTTTTCAGGAACCTCCATATTGTTTCCACAATGGCTAAATCAGTTTACATTTCCACCAACAGTGCATATGTAAAGTTTCCTCTTTCTCTACATCCTCACCAACACTTGTTACCTTTTGTCTTCTTGACATGTGATCCAGTAATGCCACTTCTAGATACATACCCAAAGGAAATGAAAATGAAATATTGAGGAAATATCTGCATTCCCATGTTTATTGCAGTGTTATTCACAATAGCCAAGACATGGAAACAATATAAGTCCCTGTCAGTGGATAGATGGATGAAGATGTGATACATCATACACACACACATTAGAATGTTATTGAGTCATGAGAAAGAAGAGAATTCTACCATTTGCAACAACATGGATGGACCTTGAGGTCATTACGCTAAGTGAGATGGTCAGACAGAGAAAGACAAATTGTATTATATCACTTATATGTGGAATATAAAAAAAACCCAAATTCATAAAAGCAGAGAGTAAAATGGTGGTTATCAGGAGCCAGGTGTAGAGGAATGGGGGGGATATAGTTTAAATTTACCACAAGTAGTAGGTAAGTCCTAGAGATTTAATGCATAGTAAGGTAAATGAGACAACAGTATTATTTTATAATCACCAATATTGTTAAGAGTCTTAATTATTCCAACCACAAGAAAGATGTGATCATTATATGACATGATAGAAGTGGATCACTACCGTGGCAATCATATTGCAATGTATAAATGTGTCAAATTAACATGTGCAGGTAAAATTCATATGATGTTATATGTCAAATATATTTCAATAAAAATGTGGTTCTACATTTTGAAGATTCTACATTTTAATGAGGTTTACTTTATATATATATATATGTATACATACATATATATAACATATTGAGCTAACTAGACTATATGCTTCCCTTCTCTATAAAATATATGAAATTATAGTCACAGTTAAAATTTTTGAAGCATATATAAATGGAATTTTAAGAGAAAATAAAACACTTTTCAGCAAAATGCATAGAAAACATCATCATCCTAAAATTCTTGGTCGTATGAGTCCATTTTTGCATATTTTTTCAGGAAAAGATCCTTAGAGATTGGTAACTAGGTATAGATGTTCCACAAAAGAAGAGTAAGTAGGTAAACATGCATGTGAATTTCCCTACATTTACATGTTACTTACAGCATTTTAATAAATCAGTTTATAGTAACTTTTAATAAATAAAAGTATAATTTTTGAGTTGACTTGAATGTGTAATTCTTTGAAATAGTTACTGCAGCCAGAAGGAGGAAATCTGGTATGAAGTCATTTGTGTGTGTGCTAGCCAGCTTCCTATATTAAAACTTCAAAATAAAATGAATGATTTATGGTCCCTAGAAAAATGCCATTTTTAGATTTGAAATGTCACTTATACTTTTCTGTCCATTCAATTTGTTTCTCTCCTTTGCACTTAAATACATTATTCTCTTACCTCAACCTCCCATAAATATCATGGCTTTATATCACCATTCCAAGTAGTTTCACAGAACTGGGGGAATATCTTACAAAAATTGTTTTAAGAAAACTATTGAATTTACTTAAATATTCTATTAAGGGGAAGAATGTAGCAATAGATCTATTGAATTTTCTTCTCAGTATATAGTCTCTAGTAGGGAAACCTCGATTGTCGATCAATCCAGGTTTTTATATATTTTACCAAAAGGCAGCTAGAAAATTATTTTTCTTTTTTGTTATTTTTAAAACTTACTCAGTTTTTCTACATGAAAGTAATTACTTCACATGACAGAAGTCATTGGTGTTAGTCCTTATTTTTCTAACATAATATTTTTTAAAATGCAAAATGTTTTGGTTGCTAATGGCTAGACATATATAACCCTAGCCTAATCAATTATATTATTGCATTTGTTGTTTTTTTATTTTGATTTGATATTTTAGTAAGTAAATTCTGTAATTTCTATCATTCTTTTTTTTTCTATGATTCTTTTATATTGAATTATTGGGTTATATAAATATGTATGTGCATATACATATGTACTTTTCCAAAGAGGAAAGAAAAAATAAGACTTGAATTTTGCCTTTCAATGTGACATTGGTCTCCAGAATAATTTTTAATTAATTAATAATTAATATAGTACTACAAGATCTAGAGAGATTATTTTAAAATATCATATATCGAAAACTTCCATTCAGTGAGATTTTTAAAATTTTCATTTGAAATCTAAAATTTTTCACATTTGAGTGGGTAATATTCTAAAACAGAATTGCATTCATTGCTAATAGTTCTGGGATAAGGGATGGACAATTATTAAAAGCCATCATGTGGATTGTTTATATTTATGAAATAGAGCCAGAAATAAATGAGTCATTTAGCCAAGAATTCAAAACAATTTTTTTAAGATAAATTTCCCCCAAAGAGTTAAAAGTCAAAAATAATGTCTTGGGCCCATAATTCCTGAAAAAATATTCTTGGGAATTCAAGAAATAGAAGGACTGCTCGAGGGCAAAGTCTTCCACCAAAGAAAAACCAGCTGAATGTTTGTCAGCTCAGCACTGGGGTGGAGGAGGCCAGGACCCAGCATCCTGCTTCTTGTGAGGAAGGACTTCACCTTTGTACCATTCATTACCAACAGAATTTGAATCCTTTAAGTTTCTCCAAATGAACAAGTATTCAGGCTTGACATGAGATTTATAACTGACAACTTCAAACCAATGTTTCTAAGATGTACGCTTACCCTTGTTATCAAGACGGAGAATCTACTGTAGCCTCCCTTGTGAAGGAGGTAGAAGTTCAACATATGTTTATTTTTTCCCGAAATGTTCAGGACCATATTTTACAAAATGCTTTGTCTTATTTGTTATTGTTTCTGGGACAAAAGCATTCACTTGTTTTAGTTTGAAAATAGAATAACATGCTAATTAGGGTTTATTTTGAAAGGTTGAGTTCAATTTAAGTATAGGACAGTATCTTGTAAATTAACCCAATAGTCAGAGGTAGTTGTTTTTGATCAGAGACTATATCCACATCATTCATTTTCTAAGATTCCTTATTAATCGCTATCTTTAGCTTACATATAATCAGAAACTGTGTTATTCTTTGCATTTCCATTATATAGTGTAAAGAACTTAGTTGCATACAAAATACTTAAACCCAAAAACAACTCAAGGAGGGATGATGTAAGCTGTCCAAACTTGTCATATACTACAGCTGAGGAAAGGAATTTTCTTAGGCCAGACAGGGTGCTGAATGGGACAATAAATCAAGCTTCTGAAGGAAAGCAATTGTGAATCCTTAATACTCAGACACAAATTATACATGTTATACAAATATATGTGAAAGCACAGTAGAAACATTTCCACATGGGCACAAATTCCAAGTTTAGTCCTTGTATACCTTAACTGAGCAAGTTAATTGAAAGTGAATTATAACAAAATAAGGAGAAAATTACAAAGAAGGAATATATAAGAGAAGCTGTAACCCAAGAGTTCAAAGAAGGGAAGTCAGAAGATGATGACTGTGCAGCAGATATGTGGAGAACATTCACTGTGAATACAGCAGTGCAGGGAGGGCTTTGACAGACTAGAGTTTCTATGCACTAGGTGATCATAGTATGGTAAAGGTGCACTGTGCTTAGATTAACGAGAAAAAGGCTATTAGAACTCCAATAAGGGAAACTTTGCAAGAAAAATATGACCCAAGTATATATAAAGCAAGTATAATGTGGCATTAGATCAAACAATTAAGTATATATAAGACAAAGAATTTCAGCCAATATTAATACTAACATTGTTCTCTTTTGGGATACATGGAGCTCCTACATCATTTATACACACAAAACAGTGAGATTGAAAACACACACTTTGGAAATATCTGAAGTCAAAATAACACAGTTTATTGTTTGTAATATTTTTTGTTATGTTGTGGGAAATATTATTGGTTCATTTTTAATTCCTTGTTAGGGCTCTACATTTCTTTTTGAAATGGTTTCTTTGTTTTTCTAAGTCTTCATTGCCTGCTATGATCATCACAACATCTTCTCTAGAAATATTGGCTTTGTTTTTGGCCAAGCTTGTTCCCATCATAAAGCTTTGATCTAGCTACTATGTTGGAGTCCAACACCTTCTTCCCACGTTTGCATGAGCTGTTTGGTCCTGCCAATCAATTTTCAGCTTGAAAGTTTTTATAGAGGCTTTCTCTGACAACCATATCTAAAGCAGAAATTCTTCTTTTGTATGGTATGTAAACTTTGTGTAGATAGAAGCCTTGTGTGGATGTAAGTTTTAATGACTATCAGGGAGTTGAATTGCTAATTGTTTGTAGGTGTATTTTTAGCTGCTTTATAAGAAACTGCCAGATTATTTTCCCCAATCAACAGCATCATTTTATATTCTCAACAAGAGTGAATAAGAGGTCTAGTTGTTCCACCCTCTCAATAGTGCTTGGAATTAATAAATCTCTTAATTTTAGCTATTTTAATGGATATGTGATACTATATATTTATAGTTTATAGTTTGCATTTCTCTAATTATTAAGGTTGTTTATCTTTCCATGTGCTTATGCATTGTGTGTGTGTGTGCGTTCTGCTCAATCTTTGCACATTTCCTTTAAATCTAGTTGCTTATCCTATAGCTGAATTCAAAGAATTATCTATATATTTAAGATACAAGTCCTTTGTCAGACACACATTTGGATAAAATTTTTCTTCCAGTCTCTTTCCTGCCTTTCCATTTTTGTATCACTGATTTTGAAGAGTAGGTATTTGTTTGCTTTAACTTTTGACTTTGTCACGTTTATCAATCTTTTTATTTCATTGCTTGTGGTTTTGTGTCCTATCTCGGACATTTAGTGTACATCAGGGGTGCAAAGATTTTCTCCTGTTTTTCTTCAAGAATCTTTAGAGTTTTATTTAGATCTCTGACCTATTTTGAGTACTTTTTATGCAAATGGCAAGAGATAAGGATTGTGGTTCACTTTTTCCGAATTTTTTTTCTTTTTCTGGAACCATTTGTTCATATTTAGGGGCTTTTTAAAAATAATTCCCTTTTATGTTTCAAGTTCTACTGTCTTCATCTAAGAAGACAGCCCAATGTATATGGCTTATTAAAAAGAGTGAAGAGTCAGGAGAGGAAGACAAAGAAACCAGATCATATCCTTTAACTTGGATGCTTTAACTTTATCTGAAAGATGGGGAGCCAATGAAGAATTTTAAGAAATGACACGGTCACATTTATACTCTAAAATGCATTATGGCTTCAGTAAGCAGGAACAATATGTATGGCTTGCTGCTATCTCCTTTGTAGTACTAAATATTTATTTGTTCCACAATACCAATACAGAAATATAAAAGGATTTAAAGAGCACTTGAAGAAATAGTTATAAATGAATTCAGTTATTCTGAGCATGAATCATTGTCATCTTACTATGTTAAACACTCAATAGCTTAATTCAGTGCACTTGAATTCTACATTTTCTAGGAGGTAGAACTGTGGGGAATAGCAATAGCTTTATAACATGTAGACAGAGATCATTCTATATTTCCATAGTGGGTAATAATAAACTTATCTTAGTAGTCAATGTCTTTTTTTTTTTTTTATTTGTCAGAGAGAGAGAGCAAGCACAGGCAGACAGAGTGGCAGGAAGAGGCAGAGGGAGAAGCAGGCTCCCCGCCGAGCAAGGAGCCCGATGTGGGACTCGATCCCAGGATGCTGGGACCACAACCCGAGCCGAAGGCAGCCGCTCAACCAACTGAGCCACCCAGGCGTCCCAGTAGTCAATGTCTTGACAGAGGGGGCTAGGAGACGACAGAAGGAGAACAGGAAGGTGATGAAGAAAGAGGAGAACAAGAAGGGGGGAAGAAAGAGGTGACTTTTTGTAGGAGGTGGATTATGTAAGCCTGGCTCAACTCCAAAGGAAAAACAAAATTCAAAAAGCTATAATGTACTGAATTGTCTCAATTTACATTCTGAGGATCATTTACATACCTCAAAGGAGGACCAATTACTTAATTTTAGGCAAATTGATACTTAGATGGAATATGGTACATTTCAAATATGAAATCATTAATAATTGTTGTAGAAAGTTTTTGAGATGTTTTATACAGTATAAATTCATTATCATGAACCAGGATGTGTGCTTATCAAGCAAAAACCTATTTGATTCATCAGAAGACTTTTAGGGAAAGCTTTGAAGATGTATTACATTAATCATTTTGTCATGATAATCACACTGTTTGATGCTATACATTGTTTTACATGTGATTTTTAGTGTTATCAAGTGAATTTAGCAGAGGTTTAACAGAAATGCCAACTCCACAAAGTCAGAGTTTTCAAGAACTAAATGTTATTAAGGAACACAGAGAATGTAGTTTCAAGTATTCCTGCTTGGCAAAAGTTTGGAATGATGTTTTAACACAAGAACATATCAAAAAATATTGTGATTTATAATGTATTTAAGAAATTGCTTTGTATTTTGCTCAGAATTCTATATAATCCTAAAAAATTACCTTAGCAATCATTTTATTTTTTTGTCCATTTTTTAACTATAATATTTTTTGTAGACTTTGGTCAAGAATGGAATTCAGTAGGACATTGGGTTTTACAAAGATATTGAAAGGCTGACAGATAAAAATTCAATTTATCACTGTTTTAGAAGAAAGTAGTTTAAAACAGCTCACTGGGAAGCTGTGACAGTTTCCCTGTAACTCAGGGAAATTCCACCTGTCACATTAAGCACCAGAAATGTGGGTGGATCAGGACATTCACCAGGAAGCTGATGTGTCTGGTCAAACTTCTTCTGAGAAGCTTGTTCTTCTTTTGCTACCCTCCTAATCTTGCATTCTTGCCCTTCATTGGCAATCCCTTATCTGAACCTGTGGGAAACAATGTCTGAACAATGTAGTTCTCACTTCTCTTCATTGATAAAGAAGAAATCCTCCAAAACTTTTGGGTTAAAAGAGGTGATATTGGTAGAAAATGAATAATCTCAAGTATGAATTTTTATTTCTCCTTCTAAATAGTGGAAAATTTAAACTAAATCACATTGCCTAGAAGAGATAATTAAATAATGAAATTATTGATAATGGGATAACTAAATAATTAGGTAGCATAACATCATTAAAACTTATTTTGCACATGTTAATATACAAATCAAATGATTTATGGATTTAAAGTTTCTCACCTGATATTCAAAGCATTTTAAAAAGCAATTTAGTCTATTTTCTTAAACTTATCTCCTATCATTTCCTAAACTGTATAATCAGCACCAGCTTTCCCTACTCATATGTGTTTGCTCATGCTAGCCCTCTACTTGAATGAATTAGCCTTATAGGCTAGTCTTCAGTTAATCTAAAATTTACCTATACATCAAATTCATTGTTCTCAGCTGACCTGAAGATGGTATGACTCTTATTCAGTTGCTGATTTGGGGAGCTACTAAAAAACTTTGTAGGAGGATTGTGCTGCAAATTCAAATCTAGCCTTTCCAAGTGTTCAGTTGTTTTTGTTGTTGTTTTTAATATGTCTTTATCCTTCCTGCACAACTCCAAGCCAGTGTTTATTGAGTATTTAACTAATCTCAGGTGCTTTTATTGGGATTAGGGACCCTGGCTTCCTAAATGTAATATCTGCACTAATTCAATGGTTAAATATTAAATAATTCTGATGAAGGTCCTAGAATAGAAAATTATATATGATTCCAACAAGGAGTGGTGGTATTTTCGCTATTATTCTCTGTTACATAGTGTAAAGTTCTAAAGGCCATTGCTCATAAGTGGATTTTATGTCTAGGTTTCTTCTGAACTGCATGGTATGGGAGATAGTTCTCTCAGAAAATTTCAGCTTGACAGTCCAGAAATACTTGAGGTCTATACTCAGAGTGGGATTGGTGAATAATCAAAGAAGCAGCAGACTCTTTTTTTAAAATTTATTTTTAATTTTTTTTATTTCTTTTCAGTGTAACAGAATTCATAGTTTTTGCACCACACCCAGTGCTCCATGCAATGCGTGCCCTCCATAATACCTTTTTTATTTCATTCTCCCACTCAGCTTTATCAGGAAAAAAGAAAGAAACAAAAATGATCTTAGTTTATTTCTTAACTGACTCCAGAATGAATTCCTCAGTTGGTTAAATATTTGGAATCGAAAGTGATATTATTTTTTTTTATTAGTTCACCTCTGTGTATTTCTTTTTTTTTTTTTAATTTTTATTTTTTATAAAAAAATTTTTATCCCCAGGGGTACATGTCTGTGAATCGCCAGGTTTATACACTTCACAGCACTAACCATAGCATATACCCTCCCCAATGTCCATTACCCCACCCACCTTTCCCAACCCCCTCCCCCCAGCAACCCTCAGTTTGTTTTGTGAGATTAAGAGTCACTTATGGTTTGTCTCCCTCCCAATCCCATCTTGTTTCTTTTCTTCTTTTTCTGCCCCCCTAGTCCCCCATGTTGCATCTCCACTTCCTCATATCAGGGATATCATAGGATAGTTGTCTTTCTCTGATTGACTTATTTCACTAAGCATGAT
>PISX010014332.1:0-53271 GCA_004024625.1 Mellivora capensis
GGTCCTCGGGGGGACGCCCGGAGTCTGGTGAGAGCTAGAGGTAATAGTGTGGGCCACGAAAGGCGAGTCTCCAGGGTAAGTTTAGTGAGTTGAGTCTTAAGTAGCCCATTGGCCCTTTCCACCTTACCTGAAGACTGAGGGTGGTAGGGGATGTGCAGCTTCCAGGTAATGTTGAGGCTTTCGGCCACCTGTTGGGTCATGCTGGAGATAAATGCTGGCCCATTGTCCGGCTGTAGGGTTCGGGGTAACCCAAACCTCGGGATGATGTGCTCGATGAGGATTGTGGCCACCACATCCGCAGTCTCTCTGGCTGTGGGGTACGCCTCAATCCATCCTGTAATAGTATCAACCAAAGTCAGTAGATAACGAAAGGTTTTATGGCGGGGCATGTGAGTGAAGTCCAGCTGCCAGTCTTCCCCGGGCTGATGGCCTCGGAGCTGATGGTTAGGCCCCGGCCTGCAGATTCCTCCTTGTGCATTTACGGCCGAGCAGGTTTTACATGCCCTATGGACAGCCTCAATTACCTTGAGTAAAGAGGGATGGTAGAACAAGGGCTGAAGGAACTGGCTTTTGGGCCAATATGGAGAGATTGGTGGATATCAGAGATCATGGAGTGGCCCAGTTCTTCCAGAGGGCGATTTTACTCTGACTGTAGACCCATCGTTTATCTCCTGTTTTTCCCCCTGGGCGTGAAGGGCTTGGGTCTCTTTTTTCTGAGTACGATGGTGACCCGTTGTCCTTTGGACAGATGTAGTGCCCTAGTGAGGGCTATGAGTTCCGCCCTTTGGGACGTAGTCCCACTTGGGAGGGGAGCTGCCTCAACGACTGATTCTAATGTGACTATAGCATAGGCGGCGTGCCTCTGTCCATCTGCAGCTAAGAGGGAACTGCCGTCTACAAGGAGTACATGGTCGGGGTTGGCAAGTGGCCGATCGGAGAGCCCGGGATGAGGAGGGGTGAAACTTTCTATGAGTTGGGGGCAGGAGTGGGCGGGTTCGGGGGTAGACGAGGGTGCAGGCAACAGAGTAGCCGGATTTAAGCGGGAAGAGGTAGAGAGTGAGACCTGAGGGTTTTCGATGAATAAGAGGTGGAAGAGTTGGAGACCAGAGGGGTTAAATGGCCGTGGGGAGTGTCCTTGGCCACTTGATATAGAGGGAGGGCCAGGATAGGGAAGTTTGGAATCCAGTGTCTAAAGAAACTGACCAGCCCAAGGAAGGAGAGTAATTGATTGGGGGTAGGAGTGGAGGGGTGTGGAGAGATATAGGATGAGACGAGTTGAGGGTGAGGAGGGAGGAGAGGGAGATAACTGGATAGTTGCTCCCAGCTTGTGAAGGATATCCCTTCCCAGTAGAGTCACTGGGCGTGAGAGAATTACCAGGAATGAGTGGGAGAAGGGAAACCCATCCAGGCTGCAATTAAGGGAAGGGGTGGCCCTAGGATTGGAGGAATTTTCATCGATTCCGACAACAGCAACCGGTGAGGATAGAGTCTGTCCCGCGTAGGAAGGAAGAACAGAGTAGGTAGCCCCCGTGTCCAGCAGAAAGGAAATGGACTTACCCGCTACCTGGAGCAAAACCTTGGGCTCGGCCTGGGTGAGGGGGGTGGCCGAGTCCGGGCTCCGTCAGTCCTCCTCCAACCCGAGCAATTGAAGGGCCGGACTTCCCGTCTCGGGTCTTCCCCCGCATTGAGGCGCCGAGGATTCCCCGAGATTGGGGCAGTCGGATTTCCAATGGCCCATCGAACGGCAGAGAAGGCATGGCTGGGTTGGCGCCCTTGGGTTAGGGCATTGACGGGCCCAGTGACCTTCAGCCCCGCATTTGAAGCAGGCCCCTGGTGGGGTGTGGTTAATTTCCCTTTTCTGTTGGCTCCCGGAGCCTACCGGCCGCAGGGCTGCAACCAAGGCTTGGGTCTGTAATTGGACCTTTTGCTGGAGTCTGGCCTGCCGTTTAAGTTCAGCGGCTTCCTCGCAAGAGTTAAAAACTTTAAAGGCCATTTTCACCAGGTCTGATATGGGAGTCTGGGGACCTTCCTCAGCCTTTTTTAGTTTTTTCCGAATGTCTGAGGCTGACTGGGAGATGAAATGCGTGGCTAGAACTGTCGCCCCCGCGGGGGGAGGCCGGGTCTAGGCGCGTGTATTGGGTTAATACCTCAGTCAGTCGGTTAAGGAACATGGCTGGATTTTCATCTGGAGCCTGTATAATTTCCCAATTTTATCGTAGTTGACAGCCTTGTTAGAGGCCGCCCGCATGCCGGCAATAAGGCACTGTACCATGCGGTCGCGGCGCCGACGGCCGTCTTGGCCGCTTTGGTAGTCCCAGCCCGGTTCCAGGGCTGGGACCGCCTGTGCCCCGACCAGCATCGTAGCATCAGTGCGGTGAACCTGGTCAGCATGTTCTCGGGCAGCAGCCTGGATGCGCTCCCTCTCTTCTGCCGTAAGGGTAGTAGTTTGGACAACATGTAAGTCATGCCAGGTGAGGTCATAGGCCTGGGCTAAATATTGGAATTCTTTGATGTAGTTGTCCGGGTTAGCCGAGAACGATCCCAGGCGTTTTTCAAGTTGGGAAAGGTCCTGGAGGGAGAAAGGCGCATGGACCCGGACAACCCCTTCAGCTCCTGCAACCTCTCTTAAGGGGCAGACTAGGTCCGGAGAAGGCAACTTGGACCTAGTCCAGGCGGAGATCGGGGATGGGAGGGGGGAAGGGGGAGGGCTGGAAGGCTGCTGGAGTTCCGGAGCCAGAAGGGGAGGAGAGGTCGCTGAGGGTGTATCTGAGGTAGGGACTGGGATTTCAGGAGGCGGAGTAGGTGTGGGGGTGGGCTGCTGGGGAACGGGCTGGTAGGGAGGAGGAGGAAGCAGGTGGGGAACCCTTATAGGGGGTCTAGAGAGGCTTTCAGGAGGTTCGGCGAGGGGCGATAAAGAGGTTGAGGTAGAGTCTTTGACAGAAGCCTGAGGAAGAGTGGGTGGGGGAGAGCGAGCTAGGAGAACTTGAGCAGTGGAACAGCTAGAGCAGAGCTCAGGCCTAGAACGCAGAGTCCAGAAAGCCTTGTACATAGGGAACCTCGGCCCATTTGCCTTGGCGTCTGCAGAGATTATCGAGGTCCATAAGGACCTGGTAGTCGAAAGTGCCTTATTCCCCTCTCTCGCCTGACCCCAACAGTAATAGGAACCTTTGTTAATTTAGCTTGCTACTAATCCCTTTAAATACATCACTGGATTTCTGAACCTTCTGCTTATTAGATACAGTTTTATTTGTATTGTATTGATGAGGAAATTAAAGATTAGAGAACGCAAGTAAATTCCCTTGGGCCCCACATCTTTTTAGTGGCTTTTTATTCAGTGGGACACTAAATAACATCTGGTTGCAAATCTCATGCTTTTGACCTACTTGTTACCTGCCCTCACAAAAAAAAGGAAGGAAAAGAAAGGAAAGGAAGCAAGGAGGGTGGGGGTGGGGAGGGGGGAGAAAAGAGAGTGGGAGGAGGATCTCAGTCACAGAGAAGGATAGCCAGACAGCATCAGATGTATTATCTATACTATTACATGCTAGAATGCAATGGATCAATGTTGAAAGAGTTTTGAACATCATTTCTTTTAATGCAGGTTATTTCTACCAAAATGTACTTTTTCCATTTTATGTTCATTCTCCTTGATTTTATTCATGAGGCTGATGTTTTAATGAACTGGTTGCTCATTAGTGCGCTCTTTCTCCAGACCTATATGAACTGACCACAGGAATATATGAGGACCTTTTAATATGTACATCAAAGGAGAAGTAAGCCTCAGACAGCATTTCTTTTAAGGTGAGACCAGTCAGTAGTTAGGCAATTTGTAAATCTTGGTGATAAAATCAGGTTGATAGCAAATGGCCTTGAGCACTTGGCTAATGAGAACACAGAGTTAGGTGTATCATTGTCTTTGTCTTAATCAATGTCTTTTCGTTTTTCCATTAAGCCAGGATGATTTTGAATATATAAAACCAAAGTTAAGGAGGGTGAAGTCCATAGCAGGCACTCTGTCCTTTGATCTGACCAACAGTGACTTCCAGGAACATTACCATTTTTTTAATGTAAATTTTATGCTAAGGAATGACAGTCAAACTAATATCTCTCCCCCATGTGGCCTATTTTCTTTTATGCCATGCTGTATTATCAACATGTGAGTATTTGCATAAATAATGCATGTTATAACTTATACCAGTATATCTTGGTAAAGACTTAAGGCTTAAAGAGAATTTTCTTAACCCACTGAGCCACCCAGGTGTCCCTACAGAGAATTTTCTTAACTTTTCATTCACTTTGTTATTTGGTTAAATCTAAATGAACACATCATGAAAGCCTACAGGGTACTTAGGACCAGTGTGGATGACAGCAGAAGCATACATCTGTATTGTTCCAAATCCCCATTAAAAAATGACAGAGCAACCAGATATCAAAAGCAAAAAATCTATGGCCAAGTTTTACAGTGGAGTACAAGACAGTGAGGATAAAACACCAATAGCCACGAGATGCCTGTGGGATCAGCATCTGTGCAGCAAAAAGTAGAGAAAAACAGTGGTAAGACTGGGGACCTGTAATAGACAACCCTCCGGAAAGCAGAAGGTATTAACCTGGAAGGGACAGTGGTTGATTTGACTATAGCTGCTGACAAGAGATGGGGTTTTACCCACTCCAATCACCAGGGAGTGCAAATGGCAAACAGTAAGAAGGTCTGGAGGGACTAGAATGATCTAGACCCAGTGAACTCTCAAAATTGTTCAGCCAGAGAACACTCTTCTCCAACAGTGCCCCACATTGCAGAGAAATTGCTGAGCGTGGAATCAATACAAAAGTTGACAGAAACAGTGGAGTCAAAGGAAAGAAAAAGTCTAGATAAAAGTTGGAGAGGAGAACAGCTAAGAAATTTCAGAAACAAGCTACCATTGTAACATACAGCAGAAGAGGGAGCTCTGTGAAGTTAGAAAAGTGATCTGATCCAAGTTGCCTCCTGAAAGTTTAAAGAAACTAACACAAAAATGAGTAACAGAAAAGTAATAAGGTCACAGCCTATACTAGTTATTATATTTAAGAAAAATAGAATAAGAAGCAGAAGAACATCATTTCAGAAATGATAGCATGCCAGCAAGATTGAAGATAGGAAAAAAGATCTATTCTACAGATGATAGGAATGCCTGAAGAAATAAATCAAAGCAGAGGAATGGAAAAAATAATAATAAGTATGATTCAAAAAACTGTCCTAAAAAAAAAAAAGCTTGAAAATACATATTTAAAGAACATACTGGATACCTGAGAATTATGATTCAGGATAGCCAAAATCAAATTTTTCCTTTTTTCTTTTTTTTTTAGTTAAAGATTTTATATATTTATCTGAGAGAGAGAAAGAGCATAACAAAGGGAGAGGCAAAAAGAGTGGGAGAAGCAGACTCCCTGCCAAGGAGGTAGCCCAAAGTGGGGCTCTATCTATCCCAGGACCCCGAGACCTTGACCTGAGCGGATAGCAGACACCCAACTGACTGAGCCACCCAGGCACCCCAAAGCCAAATTTTTCTTATAAAATTATGGGATTTAAAAGTGAAAATTTCTTTGACCATTTAGGCAAAAATGCACATGAATTAAAGGGAAGATTAAATTAGATTGTTATCAGACATCTTAACAGCAATGTCTTATGCCAGAAAAGCAAATAGAATAACATTTAAAATATTCAAGGAAATACAAATGTGAGCCAAAGATATTTCCAGTAAAACTTATGTTCAAACATAAACGTCATTCAAAATATTTATTGAAATGAAAAAGCTAAAGGAATATTTTCCTATTGAGTTCTTCCTGAAGAATCTAACAGAGAAAAGCTTCATACGAGCAAAATGCCCAGAGAATCATTAATATCTAGAAGTAGTGGTGAGCATTAAATATATATACATATATATGTATCTATAAAATTAAAATTTAGTAAAGGCTAAAAGGGAGTGAATTTATGTTTATGGCATAATCTATGTATATTTTGACAATGAAGATACAGAACAATCATTAAGCAAGTAGGAGGGAGAATGGAGATAGCATATGCAAAAACAAAATTAAATCTATTTAGGATTATAATTGGTGATGATAGTATTGTTATGCTATTGTTTATATAATATGGAATAAAACAAATGAAAACCTGCAGAATACTCTAATTCTATCCCTGTGTCTTTCAAAGCATTCCTTTTTTCTTTTTTTAAGATTTTATTTATTCATTTATTTATTTATTTATCAGAGAGAGAGAGAGAGAGAGAGAGAAAGAGGGTGCACAAGCAGGGGGAGTGGGGGAGTGGCAGGCAGAGGGAGAAGCAGGCTCAAGGCTGAGCAAGGAGCCCAGTGACAGGCTGGGGCTCAAGCTTGGGCTCCATCCCAGGACTCTGAGATCATGCCTGAGCCAAAGGCAGATGCTTAATTAACTGAGCCACTCAAGCATCCCTGCAAGCATTCTTATTTTGAGAAAATAATTAGTTGTATGTTTGCTGTTTTTCTGAGATTATTACTATATATATTATGTTTATAGCATTGGATAAGGCAAATGAAAAATTATAGGCTTTTCCAATTCTATCATATTATGAGCTCATGGGAATCAAGATTTTCAGTGTAGGAAAAAATACAGGTATAATATAGAAAAAATCAGTGAAACCATGTAGTACTATATTTGAATTGGAAATATCAGAATAAACTCATGAGATGAGTTATTTTTAAAAATTAACCATAAGTGCATGCGTATATATGTAGTGTGTGTGTGTGTGTGTGTGTGTTCTCAGTCCATCTACTGAACAGGTCTATAAATAATGATAACCCCCAGTCCTGAGCATCCTTAGTGCTCAGTTTTATAGTCTTGAAATGCCATTTTCCACTAAAAGAAACCAGTGCTTCTTGGGGAGTAGTCAATCCTGGGTCTGGGGAAAAACATATACAGGGTAAGTCTGGAACACTCTGCCACATTAGATCATGAAGAAATATCAACACTTTTAAATATAAGGTCAAAAGAATTCGGAGACTAACTTCAAGAGGCTCCCACTGCTTAAAGATGGAACACCTTGAGTTTTAAGATACTAATTTCAGTGTGTTGAAACCTATAAAAGATGTTGAAATTGATAAATGCAGAATGATATTAAAAAAGTAACCAGGGGCACCTGGGTGGCTCAGTGGGTTAAAGCCTCTGCTCTCAGCTCCCGTCGTGGTCCCCGGGTCCTGGAATGGAGCCCCGCATCAGGCTCTCTGCTCAGTGGGGACCTGCTTCCCTCCCTCTCTCTCTACCTGCCTCTCTGCCTACTTGTGATCTCTGTCAAATAAATAAATAAAATCTTTTAAAAATATAAATTAAAAATAAAAATAAAAAATAAAAAAGTAACCAATTGGTTGGGTTATGGACATTGATTGGGGAGGGTATGTGCTATGGTGAGTGCTGTAAAATGTGTAAGCCTGATGATTCACAGACCTGTACCCCTGGGGCAAATAATATATGTTAATAAAAATAATTTTTAAAAAATGGGGTATTCCCTGAACTGTGAGGAATGGAAAAATGAAATAAGAAAAGTAAGGGTGGTTTTAATGTTAAAAAAAAAAAAAAGACAGCCAATTGGTTACCTTTCTAGGATCACAGGGAAGCAACTCATTACCTTGTCAACTAACAAATAACAAGAAAACAGTAAACACTTATTTTCCCCTTCCAGTATTCCTATAACTTTGTGTAGCCAAATAAAGGCTCGTTTCTCTTATAAAGAAAGTGTCTCTTTATGAAATAATTTCAGTTAATGAAAACAAGGGATAAAAATCACTATTTTGTACCTGCACTAAATAAATGGATCTGCAATGAGCATCAAGGGCCATTAACATCAGTAGATGCTAACATCAGGTAACAGGAGAGAAAATGAGGTATTAGGTGCTTCCTGAGGGAAGAACCATCTAACAGTCTTGTCAAAGACTTACTGCAAATTAAACCTGAGTCCAATCAAGCAGAAAATATCGTGGACGTAAGAGCATGCTGCAGGGTTTATAATAAAAATAAAAAATCCAGACTGTGAGAAAACGTGCAGCTTAAATGGCCTTTGATCTTCAGCAGAAACTTGGAAGGAAAAGAAAGAGGTGGAGGGGAAACTATA
The DNA here is from genome assembly GCA_004024625.1 of Mellivora capensis. Taxonomy (NCBI): domain Eukaryota; kingdom Metazoa; phylum Chordata; class Mammalia; order Carnivora; family Mustelidae; genus Mellivora; species Mellivora capensis. The sequence goes on from PISX010014332.1 coordinate 8,118, forward strand.
GCTTAAAAGAAGCCTAAAAGGTATATATAATTTCTTTGATCAAGCAAGATTAAACTACAGTGTCTAGGATGCATACTTGTGTTATAAAAACCAGAAAGGAATTCAAGGAGGTAATTCCTATAAAAGTTAGCACAGTTGTTTTTGAAAGGGAAGGCTGTGAGTGCGATGAGGTATCTGGAGGAGCTTCAGGAGAGACTGACCTGTAGTATTTACACAACATAATAAGCAGTAGATAATATGTAGTCTTCTCTTTAAAGATGGATATACTGTGACTTATTGGCAGTTCCAAACCAGGTGAAATTTAGAATTAGAACGTAGCTCTTTGATTTCCAAAAACATTCCTTCCTCTCTTCTCCTCTCTCCTCCCTTCTCCCCTCCCCATTTCCTTCCTTCCTCTCTCTCTCTCCTCTCTTCTCCTTTCCTTCTTTCCCTCCCTCCCTTCATTTTTTTCCCCTCCTTCCTCTTTCTTTCTTTCTTTCTTTCTTTCTTTCTTTCTCTCTCTTCCCTTCTCCTTCCCCCTTCTCTTCCCCTTTCCCTTCTTCTTTCTTCCCCTTCTTTCTTCTTTTGTGTATTTGTAATTTAGCTATCTTTGCAAATGCATTAACATGATACTAAAATCATAATTGCTCCCTGTAATAGGGAATCATTATAAACAGGACAACTAAGACAGAAATAAATAATAAAGGGCATTAAAAATATTTATGTTTTTGTCTACTGAAATTTAGGAATTTTTTTTTATGTTTTTCTCAGTTCTCACGCTAGAATTTAGAAAGCGGGAATATCCTTCACTGACATATTTGGGAAATAAAATTTAAAAAATATATTTTTCCAACTTATAAATCCTCTCCACAAAGGCAGAGAGTAGAAAAAGAAAATAGTTTTATTATGGAATAAGCATTAAACCAAAATGTGGTGTGCATCACAAGCAATCTACTGAGAGATTGCAAAGACAGGAAGAAAGCCCTCCCATTTATATGGTCAAGCAGATCCAACTTATTATATGTGTGTTTTCAAGTAAGAGGACTTGAGAGCATCATTTGCTAGACATAGTTCATCCGAACTTCACCCAGTAATTGGGATGATTGTCTGTGTTAGCTAATTGGATTTATCCAGAGGGAGGAAAATTCATTTGTTTATGACAGGAAGTACTTTGATAACTTAGAGGAGGGCACCCATCAAAGTCAGGCTCTTACCCCTCCACAGAAGCAAGATAGGGGTGCTTGCTCCCTTGATGTTTACATTTCAGAAAGATAGCTCTCAGGTCTTTGGGAAAAATACTTTTGGGTTGTAAAGCTGGCAAAGGGCCTATCTAGTTTTCAAAACAATTTATACAAATTCAAAGTCCTTATAGTTAGAAAGTTTTCTAAAGTAAATGCTCAAAGAAAGAGAGGAGAAAAAAATCTCTTCCCTTATTTTGCCAACTGGAGGAATTAATCCTCTTAACTTTAATTTGTACCCATTTGCCCTTATGCATATAAGAATATCACCATAAAAAGTTATTTTTCTTAAGGTTATCACAGAAAGATGCCTTTTTCTTTGAACAGATTAAGCTGTGATATTATCTTCTTTGGACTATCAGAAGTGGCACTTATATAATTCTAAAAAGATGATTATTTTCTTTTTGTGCTTTTAATATGTCTGTATCTGGTTTATTACTATTTTTGTTTTGCTTTATTTTCATATGAGAGCCCTTTTTCCTGTTAAACTTGAAACTCCTCAAGGGCAGGAAACTTGCTGACTTTTTCCTGTGTTTCCTCAGGGTATATCTAGTGCCTTTTCCTGCCCAGTGCAGTGCTCAATAGTGGCTATTCAGCCCACTCCTGAAATTGTTGTTACCTGTTTGGGGTGTTAGCTGCTGCTAAATAGAGACACTTTTGCTTGAGAAATGTCTCAAACTTATTTCTCCTGTCATTTTCTTTTTCCCTGTTAAAACCAAATGCATCCCAGAACTCATTTATCTTTTCTTTTTTTCCCAAGAATGTTTCTGTGTGAAGTTTGCTACATTAAATAGAAAATTTAATAAGCCTTTTAGGGGAGAGACAATCACCTACAGTTTTTTGAAGTTGAGTCTCTTAATTAAAAATCTCGTGTCCCTTTCTTAGCGGAAAGATGCCTGTGAATAACCCGCAGTGATGGTTAATGTGTGGGATGGCTTAGACCAAATATTTTCAATAATTTGTTGAACAATTTGGAGTAAAGGAACTATTTAGGAACCTCCACTTGATTCATCCACGGGAAAAGTGTTACACTGGTTACTTTTTAAGGTAATCATTTTAAATTATTTGTTGTTCAAATGTTTGCTTTCCCCAAAACAAAGAAAAACCCCAAAAAACAAAAAACCAAAACTGTTTGACCTTACTTATGCCCAGTATCTGTATGATAAATCAGATTGTTTCTTACAGAAACAAAATGTTTCTATTGAAATTTTATTACTGATGAAGAACACTTACACCACTATTAGAATTATTTAGGTAATAAGCTCCTTGAGGTTACCTTACACTGTTTTATACACTTGTATAAGCTAGCACAAGACAAACTCTAAATAAATGTCTTGAATTTATCAGTGAAAGTGGTAGCTAATGGTATTTATTAGATGTCATAAATGACAGTTCTTAGAATAGAACCTGACTCTATGTTTTACCGTCTTCAGTTTTTCTCCTATATCCTTAATAATTCCGATTAGAGAAGAAACAGTGTTGCTTTCCACTGTGAGATCCAGGCAGGGCCACCAGAAAACAGCCAGGACTCTTAACTCAGTGTCTCTTGAACCTCATGGCTCTCGGCAGTTTTCATCAGCTCACTTTGCCCATCTGTCCCGTAAGCCACTGGATGTTTTGTAAACAATATTCCCTGCAGTGATCTACCCAGGAGCCCTTCTTGTCCTCCACCTCTTCTATAAATTTACAGAGGGCAGCTTTAGCCACAGTTTCCATCTTTCTTGATACAACATCCAAGGAGCAGCTGGGAGCAGAAAGATTCAAATAAGCAATCAATCACAATAACACTCAGAGAGTCTCTCCTCCAGTATTTGACATTTTGTTGACATGCTATCAGAGCACTTCACACTTGACTAGTAAGCCAGGAAAACAATTACTGGGTCACTAGCAGGAACTGAAAAGAGGGAGAAAAAAAAAAAAAGAAAAAAAAGGGAATAAAAAAAGAAGCAAGCAAGCAAGAAAAAAGAGAGTCCTAAAATAACACACTAAAAATGTCTAGAGCTCAGACATCCTGAGATCATGCAAGGTTGTTCCATGGTACTCATGGAAATTACACAAAGACAACGCTCTGTAAAGGAGGCAAATATGAGGGAAGGAAAAGAAAACATTTCTTAGGTTTGGAGGCAATCTTGATCCTAGACGATCAGAAACATTCATAAATCATTTAAAAGTTACTTAGTATATCACTATATTAGCAGTTAGTGAATGGATCCAGTAAAGAGCATTATTAAAGTCAATGATACCATCTATCCTCGGTGACCATATATTTTCTGGGGTAGCACATAAATACAGCCTAAATTATAGGAAAACAGAGGCTTAGAGAAAGGGAGTGGTTTGCCACTGTAAGATGTACTCAAACTCTCTGAAACCATTCAGATGGTGAGGAGTTAGAAAAGCAGAGGAGAAATGCAGGGAACCAGAGCCACAAGAGAATATGCATTGTAGAAAATTTTCCCTGTAACATTGCTTAGGAGGTGGATGGCAATTGCAGACAAGGGCAAGTAGGGACAAATTCCACAGTACTACTTCCTTTGGTCCAGGACTGGTCTTTATGAGGGAAATTGCAAACTGAGGGCAGTAAGAAGAGATACATGCATCCACATTCTCTCATCCTTTCATAGAGAACCCTGAGGACCTAGGTGAAGTTGCTGGAGCTACAGTTGGTTTACTCCCTGGAGGAAGCACCTTGCCTTTTGTGGCCCTTCTGCTCTATAGGGCAAGCATGTGAGCATTGCTATCTGGAGCCCAGGGCAAAAAGACAAATTGGGTACCAGAAAGCCTGGGGTGACAGATTATGTAAGCGTTGGTTGGGAAAGCCCATATACCTGGAAAGTTTAGAACTCTTGGGAGGTTATAGGCTGTTAGGCTTTGAGAAGTTTGCCACTGTTATGTCGGAAGCTGAGTTCAGCCCTCCCCGTAGATAAGAGGGCAAGTTTGAGGTCCCAGCTAGCTGATTGAGCTGGTTGTTGGAGAAAACCCAAATGTTACCAGAATTATCCATTTAGATAATATCATCAAAATGGGCAAATTGGAGAGCAGCCTCATGGAGCACAGAGACTTTCAAAGAGTAAACTGACAAATATTTAAAGAACTATGTATTTAGCTTTATATTCCTTCATCTAGTTTTAACACTGCATTTTACAGATTGGGAAACAGATACTGTAAAGGGGTCAAGTTACCAAACCTGGGTAAGTGGAAAAATCACAATCTGAATATAAAACTGATGGGTTCAAACTTGTACAGTTGTGACTCCAAGACTAGTATGCTTTAAGATACAAAAGTTTCCTTCTGTATCTACAAAATTGTAGGAGTTCAAAGAGAAGGAGCTCTGAGAAGAATCCAGGGGAAATTGGAAAAATGGAATTCAAAGAAATGGAACTCTGAGAAGGATCAAGGTCTTGCTATAAAAATGGATATCCATTTCATAAGTTCTATGCTGTTTGATTTCAATTAATGAAAAGATGGAACTATAATTTAAGTGTATATATCCATGATGGCTAGAGATTCTTAACACATTCTCAGGAACATGGTTGGCATTTATAGGATTTATAGAGATTTTATATAAACTATTTAAAGCTAAAGTCACCTTTAATCAGTATCACTACCATCAGTCTCATACCCTTTTAATAACCATTATTATAGCTAGCTACAACTGATAGATCACTTTATGGTTTGTATATACCTTAAGTCATCTATGGGATAGTTACACTTACCTCTTTTTTCTTTTCTTTTCTTTCTTTTTTTTTTTTTTTTGGATGAGAAAACTAAAGTTTAGATCATTTAGGTAATCTAAATGTAATCTAAATCTAAAGTTTAGATCATTTCCCCAATATACCAAGAACTGGAATTTGAACTGAGACCTTCAGATGCTGTGTGTCAGCTCATTTTCAGAAATCACAAACAACTTTAGTAATGGCAGCTCCTACATACTAGCACATGCCAAAAGTGTTTTTGCAAAGTCATTTTTGATATTCCAGTCATACAATGAGTGAAATGATTTCAGGGTCACATCACAGATCCAAATGAGTTACATCCTTGAAAAGTTATACTTATTATACACAATATTATAATTATTGCCGTGATAGTTCTCACTCCCATTCTCATTAAGAGTACATCGGAATTAAATTTGCCCTTTATGCTCCTGAGTATCAAGACATTTTAAAGCCATTCTTAAAAGTACTGATTTAGAATATGATTGTCAAGGTCTATGAGGTTGTTATTACCTCCACCAGTGTAAATGATCAGAAATAGCTGAGAGCAATAGACCTTTATTATAGGCATACAGGAGAGATATGTAGGAACATTATGATGATGACCTTCTCCATTTTTCCTATTCAAGCGGATTTGTAGATCTTAAATGCTTTTCAAGTAACTGGTCATACAACCAGGAGAGATTTCAGTTTATCACCCAGATGCTACGATAACATCTTCAGTAAAACAGCATAATTTTTGCTTTCCTGCCTTTTCCCCCTTTCTCAGGCTTGGCAGAGAACCAGAAAACACTCATGGATTTAGACTTGGCAAAGAAGGAGCAGCTAACTTCTACTGATATCATGATTATAAAAGCCGCTCATTTTTATAACACTCTATAAGAGGTCATTTATAAACCATTTGTCACATTTTGCCTCTTTTAATCCATATATTAAGTCTGCAAAGAAAATGTTATTGCAAATATTATTTAGATGGAGCCATTAAGATCCAGAGAGGTTAAGTGATTTGCTCAAGGCAACAGAGGGAGTAAATGGAAAAGATTGGGTTCAGTTTGTGTCTTCTTTTTTTTTTTTTAATTTTTAAAAAATTTATTCACTTGAGAGAGGGCAAGAGCACAAGCAGAGGGGAGGATCAGAGGGAGAGGGAGAAGCAGACCCTCTACTGAGTAGGGACCCAAAGTGGGGCTCAATCCCAGGACCCCAGGATCATGACCCAAGCCAAAGGCAGATGGTTAACCAACTGAGCCACCCAGGTACCCCTGATTTGTGTCTTCTGATTCCACAAGATTTTTTCTTTATTCTATTCTATTGTGTTTTCTAATTAATAATTTTCTTTACTTGTAGTTTAAAAAAACTTAAACATATTTTTTCTTTAATAGATATAGGCCTATTCAGATTATCTCTTTCTTCTTGTGTGAGTTTTTTTTAGGCAATTTTATACACTACTCAGTGCTAAACACAAGTATAGTCACCATCTGTCACCTAGCAACATTATTACAGTCCTGTTGACTATATTCCCTATGCTGTATTTTCACCTTCAAGACTTACTTATTTTGTGACTGGAAGTTTGTACCTCTTAATCCCCTTTGCCTATTTTACCCATCCCCCCACCTGCCTCCCCTCTGGCAAGCACCAGTTTGTTTTCCGTATTTAAGAATCTGAGTTTTGTTTGTATTTTTGTCTCTTTTTTTCTGTATTTGTTCATTTGTTTCTTAAATTATTTATGAGTGAAATCATATATATTTTTCTTTCTCTTTCTGACTTATCTCATTTAGCTTTATACCCTCTGGATCCATCCAAGTTTGTTGCAAATGGCCAGATTTTATTTTTTGTTACAGCTGAATAATATATATCATATATATCAGATATTAAATCTGTAGATTGCTTTGGGTCATTGCCTATTTTAACAATATTTGTTCTTCCAGTCCCTGAGCATGGAGTATCTTTCCATCTGTTTATGTCACTTTCAACTTCTTTCATCAGTGTTATATAGTTTTCAAAGTTCAGGTCTTTTAGCTCTTTGATTAAGTTTATTCCTAGGTATCTTATTAATTTTGGTGCAATTGTGAGCTTGTTTTCTTTTTCCTTTTCTTTTTTTTTAAGATTTTATTTATTTATTTGACAGACAGAGATCAGAAGTAGGCAGAGAGGCAGTCGGCGGGGGTGGGGGGGGCGCGAAGCAGGCTCCCCACTGAGCAGAGAGCCTGATGTGGGGCTCGATCCCAAGACCCTGGGTTCATGACCTGAGCCAAAGGCATAGGCTTTAACCTACTGAGCCACCCAGGTGCCTCATGAGCTTGTTTTCTTAATTTCTCTTTCTGCTTCTTTATTATTAGTGGATAGAAATACATAGATTTCTGTATAATAATTTTGTATTCTGGACTTTACTGAATTCATTTACTGGTTCTAGTAATTTTAAGTTTAACACATTTAAAGCATCTTAACATTCTGTGATTTATTCTACTGAAGAGTATAAAAGTCAATTTGACATGACTTTATGATTTGCCTTAAACATTTTACAGTATTCATTTTGTTACTGAAATTCTGGGGTCATTTCTTTTTTTTAAGATTTTATTTATTTATTTGACAGATGGAGATCACAGAGAAGCAGGCAGAGAGAGAGGAGGAAGCAGGCTCCGTACTGAGTAGAGAGCCCGATGCGGGGCTTGATCCCAGGACCCTGGGATCATGACCTGAGCCGAAGGCAGAGGCTTTAACCCACTGCGCCACCCAGGCACCCCACTGGGGTCATTTCTAATAGCATATCTCCACTTCTTAAAAACTCAATTAATTTTTATACCTTCCATTAATACAGATTTACTGTTGCAGAATCCATTTGTATCAAAATAATTCTGTACTAAAACAATTGTCTATTAAGAATAAACAGGAACTCCTGGGTACCTCAGTCCATTAAATGTCTGCCTTCAGCTCAGGTCATGGTCCCAGGGTCCTGCAATCGAGGTCCACATTGGCCCCCCTGCTTGGCGGGGAGCCTGTTTCTCCCTCCCCAGCTTCCCCTGCTTGTGTTCTCTCTTTCTGTCAAAGAAATAAAAAAATCTTAAAAAAAAACAACATATAAAAGGCCTAGAATGCTAATCTCCATGTTCTCTAATGATGTTCTCCAACTTTGCAGATGATAGCAGTCATTAAACATAGAGCTTCCCTAGGGCCCCGTCCTGTAGATTTGGATTTGAATGAGGGTCCAGAATTTATATTTTTAACAAGTGCCCTCAGGGATTCTTCTCATCATGGAAGTTTGGGAAACACTGTGCTGAATCAACTTTGGAATGATTTCTATGTACATAAAAGTTATAATTTTAGGGCCACCTGGGTGGCTCAGTTGGTTAAGGATCTGCCTTCACCTCAGGTCGATCGAGCCCCACATCGGGCTCCCTATTCACTAGAGAGCCTGCTTCTCCTGCTCTCTCTGCCTGCGGCTCCCCCAGCTTGTGCTCTCTCTTTGTCTGTGTGTCAAATAAATAAATAAAATCTTTAAAAAAAATTCTGCTTAAAAAAAAAGTTATAATTTTAGCATCAGGCATTATTTATGTTTTAGCCTGAGCTCTTATACTTACCAAATGAGTGACTTGTGGCAAGATGTTTCTCTAGATGAACAACAATTTCTTTATTTATAAAATGTGAACAACAATCCCCTGTTGGAAGAATGTGAGAATTAAATGAAAGAAGCACCTAGTATAACGTTCAGTAAAGTGATACATAGTACATACTAAATATTTGTTCTCTTTCCTTCTTCATATGTATTAGAATAGTTGAGAATTACTCTGAAGAGAAATCCAGATACCTAGCTTTAATAGAGGGCATTTTATTAAAATATAAAGTCTGTGTGTCTGTGCATTTGTGTTTTGTGTTTTCATTTACTACATTTAGAGTGGGGAAAAATCAAAAGTTGTGCAGAGAGTGTTTGCATGAAGAAATTATTAGAATGCAAAATTTTTTTCTCTTCAGTTTTACTTCCAAATATTTCTAATTTCCCTTGTTCTAAATATTTCTTAAGTGCTGGGTACTATATACACATTGTATTTTCAACTCAGGTGACATCCCTCCAAAGTATTCTTCTTATCCTTACTTGCCTGTGTATATGCCAGGGCTCAGACAGACAAAGTTACTTGCCAAGTACACCTATTGGTGATACAGCCAGGATTTGGTCCTTGTTTTCTCTGATTCAAAAGCACGCCCTAACCTTTAAGATATTCTCCTTCTGAGTCCTGTATCCTCTTCCCATTCCTGACCCCAGATTCACTTTCCTATTTAGGGTTAATTAAATAAGAAGAGCAATACAGAAATTGAAATCTTCCCCCATGACCTCACAGGACTCAGGTATATGGGAGCATATTCTTGGAGTTGTAAGCAGCTCAGGCTTATTTGCCATGTGAGATATTAACTGCTCTGATTTAGGACATCATCTTCTTTGAGGACTAGCTCTGGAAAGAGTAGCTGATTTTCCTCTTTAATTATGCCCTCCCATTTTGTAACCTTGCCATATCAATGTCCTTTTCTCCATAAGGAGGTAGGAGTGGAATGAATGGAATACCCTTCCCTGAAGATGAAAAAAAAGGAGACTGTCCTATTTTAAGTCAAAGGAGGGTTTTAGAGAAACCCTGAGATGCTAGGCAACACTGCAGCTCCAGATCAAGCTCACCTTGTTCCCTGGAGTGATTTCTCCTGGGGTCACTCTTACAGTGCAAGTTTAGACCTTGTGAGGACTTCCCTAAAACCTTCCCAAATTGTTCACCTGGGGTTCTGTGCAAGTAATCTTCTTTTGAGCCCAGGGGCAAGAAAGCTTTCCAGCTGATTATAGTGTGAAATATCAAGAGTCTCCAGATCAGATCTGTCTTTTCCACTTAAGGGCTTTGTGACCTGAAAGTGTTAATGAGGTGTCCCATTCACTGGTATTACTGTATGCCAGGCACAGTGACCTTTCCTGGGGAATGGTATCATCTCCATTTTATATGTAAGTAAAAATGAGGCACCTAGAGGTTAAATAACCTAGAGGTTAAATAGCTCCAGACACAGAGACAGAAAATGGGAGAACCAGAATGCAAAATCAGGCTGCCGTGCTCCCAAACCCTCACTTTTTTCCTTATAAATCCAAACAAACCTTGGTATGTCACTGTTAAGATGAAGAGGGATGGGACCTTTATGGACTTAGGAACCAGACCAAAAGGTTTCCAAACTTCCTGTCAGCCTCATGAATCTCTTATACTTAACTTGGGTAATCTGGAGAAAATACTATCAAATTGCTTACTTCTGAATATTTCCTAGGGCTTTTTTTTTTTTTTTTAGATTTTATTTACTTATTTTAGAGTGAGAGAGAGAGAGAATGAGAGAGAGCAAGAGAGCGAGCATGAGAGGAAAGAAATCAGTGGGAGAAGTAGACTCCCTGCTGAGCAGGCAGCCTGATATGGGACCCAATCCTGGGACTCCAGGATCATGACCTGCGCCGAAGGCAGTCCCTTAACCAACTGAGACACCCAGGTGCCCCTTTCCTAGGGATTTTGAGAAACAACCCAGATATACTATGCAGAGTACTTCACAGAGAAGTTTTTATACTATTTTTTTTCTGTAGAGGGACATGCCGTCCTTTATGAATGTGAGGAATATAGCACAAATGGTGTGCTTCTCTGTGTGTTTCTCTTCCAGCGTGGCATGAATCATCACGTGGATTATCAAATATTCTTTGTAGCACATCCCTTGTTATGTACTTGCCGGTTTCTGAGTGGCTAGCAACAGAGTTACCTCACTTGGGCTATTCCACTTGATTGGAAGTTAACTGTGCTTGATCTCTAGGAGGGGCATAGCTGCCTTTGGCCAAATTACCAAGAAAAGTTATTCAAAGGGCCATTCTACCTGCATGTGTCACTCCTGCTAGTCTCCTACTCCCTGATTCCACCAGGAGCTCAACACATAAAATTCTTAATCTTTTTAAACCTGAGCTTGATATTATTATTTTTAAAATAAATTTAACAGTATTTCTCTTATGGCTCATTGTGGGATGATCTGAAGCATGTCTGACTTTTGCTAATTGCTCCAATGTGTGTTATTTAGCCTAGATGAATAAAAGCAATACCATTTAATGATTATCTGTTCTTGAATATAACATGAGTTTTATGCTATTTAAATAAGCTTGAAGTATGGAGGACAGCTATTAAGTTCCGTGGATACTAAACAAAGAAATGAGATGCCTGAATCAGAGACAAAGGACTTTATTATTCATGGTAAAAAGTAGCAAGAGTATCATCAAAGATACACTGGTTCCCCCAGGCCTAAACCTCAAGGGTGACATAGAGGCCAGGTGGAGCCTGCATGTACAATGAGTCTTTTCTGGAAGAAAACAGCCCTGAGCCTACGGTATCCACCATTTAAAAAAATATATATAGTAATGATGAAGACTTTAAAATTTAGGTTAAAATAATTACCATTCACAATAGTATCAAATGTATGAAACACTTAGGGACAAATCTGTCAAACAATAAGCAATATTTGTTCACTGAAAATTATATAATATTGCTAAGAGAAATTACAAAGACCCAAATTGATGGAATGATGTAACATATTCATGGGTCAGATGACTAAATATTAAGATGTCAGTTCTCCTGAAACTGATATTTTGATTCAACATAGATCCATTCAGACAGAGAAAACACAAAGTGCAAAGTCCCTTCCACCAGGACACGCTAAGTGTGTCTGGGAAACCACTTCTATAGCAAGCAGTGAGCCAACCTCTTTGTCCTGAGGAAGAGTGATGCATTACTGCGGTGCGTTTTTTCACTTCTGGGTGAAAGAATGGTTATGACCTTGTGATTCTGACACTTAGCAAGACATGTAGGAGCTCAAAATGTCCATGGCACACTGCCTCCCAACAATTATGTGTCAAACACTAATTAAACTTGGCATACATTATCTTATTTAAACTAAACAAGAACTGTATCAGGTGAAAATTATTTTCCCTGCATAAAAGATGAAGAAATGAGGCTCAAAGAGGTTGACCTCCCCAGGATTATATGACCAGTTAGACACAAATATTGTCAGATTCCAAACTTGTTTTTTTCAGTATACATCATTGCTTTTTCAACTGAGAAAGTGACACAATAAAGAACGAGACCAGGCTGGCAACAGGTGAAGAATTTTGAACATCTTCATACTACTATACCCAACCACAAAGACTTCAAAGTTCTCCTCAGTGGGAACCAGAAGGTAATGTGGTCTCAGGGTGGTTTCCTCTTTTCCTTTCAGTCTTCTAGGCTGGGTGTTTTCCTTCCCACTGTTTTTTGGTTTAGGACTCCCTGAGAGAAAAGTAGAATCTTGGCTTTACTCTACCTGAATCTTCCATCTCAGAAGATGGGATTGGGGAAGTTGTACTTAGAGAACAGATGAAGTATGAAAGTTCATTACTCAGCATCCATTACTGCCAGCTCCCCTCTTGACAAGACAGGAAAATCTGAGTTCTATAGATTCTAAAGCCAAGGAGTCAATGCCAGACAAATGAAAAAATATTGTACTTTGAAGTTAGATAATCCAAATAGGTAAATGTCTCTGATCTTCAGTTTGTCCATTAGTATAAAGAGATAGTTAAGCTCAATGATCTCTGTGTCCTTCTAATTTTGGTTCCCGTTAGAACAGCTTCCTATTTCTCCTAGTTGCTTTTCTTCTACTTTCTTTTCAGATAATCCTAGAAATATTTAGTTTAACTGTATAAGAACAATACTAATGATAGTAATTTATGTGAGCCCTTTAGCAATTATGATTAATCACCATGCAACACAATAACGATTATGCATATCATTAAATATGCATCAGATTAGTTTGGTTGTGAGTTTTATTTGATTACAATACTAAACTCTTCACATATTTATTCTTCAGAGTCTGTTGCTCACTATAATACGGTCATCTGCTCACAAATCTGAAACTATTGTTGGTCACTTGCATAGGGTCCTTACTTCACCATATAGAGCCAATGGTCTTGGACAAAGCACTTACCTTCACTGAAGCAGTTTCTTTATTTTTTCAAAATAAACATGTTTATGACATGGATTTCTTAAAACATCTGCCTTGCCATGCCATTTGTCTTTGGGTTTCCTATCCCATCTTTATTTTCCCTGCCTTATTTATTTCAATGTCCTTTGATTAAGGAACAAAATTTCATTTGAAAAGACACACTCAGAAAGTAAAACATGTCTGTTTTTCAAAAAAAAAAAAAGATGTAGACATTAATACTCATTTGGTAAACATTTCTGTAAAAATTTTGGTTAAATTATTCAGTTAACTGGTTAAAATTTGGTAAAATAAACTCAGTAAGTCATGACCAGACAAATGAATGAGACTCATTCAGACAATTTAACTTATAAATAAACAAATTTACATTTTTCTATGAGTACCTATCGGAATAGGCATCCAAATTAAGGTTTCTAAAATAAAATCTATAAAATCCCAAACTCATTATGCTATGTATACTTCCAGTATATATTTCCAGGTTAAAATAAATACTTTAAAAAAAAGCCAAAAATCCAAAAAAATAAACAAAACTTGGAGGAAGTTATATAGGACTAGACTACTGAAGATGTGTTTATAGATAAAATGTAAAGACTCGGGCCTTGAGAGGACAAAAGAAACATTTCCAGAGGGAGAATGCTTCCCTAACAGATATTTGAACACAGTGATGAGTCTGATACATGTGGGAAGTGTTGAGGTTAGAAACCTGACAAGAACAGGAACTCCTATTGGGGAGTGGGATGTGAAGGTCTTGGTTTGAAGTAAGAGTAACTGCATGATGATGGTAATATGGTCATCAGCTCACAAATTTAAAACTATTGTTGGTACTTTGTATAGGGTCCTTACTTTGAAAGTCATGTTGGGTTTGTGATTTGAAGGTCAGAAATTAGTTGACATTATTGTCAGATAATTTGCATTATTTTTTGCAGGTAACTTTTAGTATATAAGCAAGAAGTAGGCAAAGATAAGCATTTCACAATTATAACCAAAATATAATTTCTTGAGAATGACTACATTTCAAAACAATTGAATTTGTGTAGAAGTTTACAACTACCATATGCTAGATAATTACAGACACCTAGTTCTTTATCAATCTCTATTTTGATTTATTGTTAATGTTGCAGTGTTTTACATCTTTGTTCTTGGCAATTTTGTGTACACTTCTGCTAAATGTTTGGGGGAAGCTTTTTTTTTTTTAAGAATGTAATTATACATATGTTGTATAATTTTGGATGAGTCCAAAAAATTACTCAGTTTTCTTTGGTGTTCAGTACAAGAACAACAGCAGCAACAAACCCTTTGGGATCCTTTGAAGCAAATTTGATACTATTCATAGAAAAAAAAAATCTGATTAGTCTGTGAAAATCCCAGGTTATTAGGAACAATATATTTAGTATAGCAGTTTAGCAACAGAAAACACTTGAATGTGTTCCCCCCGCAACCAAAAAAGTATTTTAGTAATGAATTATTTTGTAACATTGGTTAGTTTTGATATGTCTTTATTTTTTCCTTTTGTTTGCAGTATCTTATTTAACATGGGCTCTTTCTTAATTAGGAGAGGTTGTTGACTGAAAAATTCTACAGAAATTATATTAATAAAACAAATCTATATAGATGATTATTTTTATCTAATTTATCTACTTTTCAGAAAATGCACAGCAGAAATCAAATACAGGTTGTTAAACACATAGAAGTCCCATCTGCAGGGAAATTGGAATTTAACCAAAGAGTATTTCCAAATACTCTTTGTATTTCCAAATACAAAAACCAAAGACAATTTCCAATTGTCTCCAAACATCTACATTCATTATTTTCTCCTTGGAGTAGTACTGGAGTTATTATCAAGACATTTAGAATTAGTGTCAAAAATGAGTTCAGAGAGCTCCATTTGCAAAGCACCTTAGTCCACCCTGGCACCACCATCAAGACAAAGTAGTTAATTACTCTTTTAAAATGGCAGAAAACAGCTGTTCTTTCCTTCTCTGGTATGTAGCAAGCCATTAGCCAGTGGCTAAGAAGTGTGAAGTGTGGATATTTATAATTTCCTACCTCCTGAAACAAAAGCGATTACTGACACAAGTTGTTCTTCCACGTTTAAATCTTCTAGTAAATCCCATATCTGATTGCTTTCTTCTGATGGATACTTTTTGAAGTTATCTGCAATTGTTTTATAGAATGGAGCTTCATCCAATAAAAATAAAATTATAGCTAATTTTTTTAGGAATTACTATATGCAGAGAACTTTCCTAAGCGCTTGACACTTAGAAACTCAATTTAATCCTCCTTAAACCCTGAGGTTGATACCATGATGTTCTTCATTTTGCAAAGGGGGAAAGTTAAAGAAGTTTCCCAGGTCACAGATCTAGCAAATGATTAGACCAGGATTCAGACACAGGCTGGTGGACTTCAGAAACCACTTTCATAATGATCTCACTAGTGCTGCCATTTATCTGTGCTTAATATATATCAGGGACTGTGCTTGGTACTTTATTTATGTTATTTCATTGATCTTACATCAAAGAAGTGGGATAGGTGATATTATCTTTATTTTATAGACTTAAAAGCTGAGGCTCATAGAGGTTCAATAACTGGCTTTGGAACACATACATAACACAAAAAAGCTGAGATTTGAATTGAGGTTTTCTTTCTCTAAAGGCTGAATTCCTAACAACTACATTATTATTCTTCCGTATGTATTCTCTGTATAATCTTGAAGAAATCAACCACTTTAAAAAACATCTTTACCAATTCAGTATACATTGTCAAACTTGTCTGAAAAACAGGGTTGTCCTCCCTGAATCTAAATGAACTACAGAGGAACTTCCCTTTGGTGCCTTCCAGCAATAACGTTTCTCAGACATCATATAGCCTGCCAAGTAAAGAGTTGTTTGAAAATAAATAGATTAACAAATAGGTTTTGCCTTTTAAAGAATAGCTTTATCTCAGGAGAGTTATACAATTAAAATAAAGAATTCTTAAATTGTATTGCTTATTTCATTTAGCATGACTATTAAATGGCAGGAAAATGTGTATGTTTAATTTTATAGGTAGATATAATCATCAAATTCCTCATTAAAATAGATGTTAGCTAAATTCAATACATTCACTTATAATTTACTCTCAGCAAAATTTTAGAACAAGATTCTATTATTGACCATCAATAATGTTGTCCAAAATGGTATTCTGCTTTGGTTTCTTTGATAGTTTGTGTCTTCTTGACCCTATGCTTACCTGAGACTGCGTGAGGCAATTTTCTCTATAGAGGCAATTCTCTATAAAAAATAGATTCTCTGGAGCACCTGGGTGGCTCAGTCATTAAGCATCTGCCTCTGGCTTAGGTCATGATCCCAGGGTACTGGGATCGGAGCCCCGCATGGGGCTCCCTGCTCTGTGGGAAGCCTGCTTCTCCCTCTCCCACTTCCCCTGCTTGTGTTCCTTCTCTCGCTGTCTCTCTCTCTGTGAAATAAATTAAAAAAAAAAATCTTTAATTAAAAAAAGAGTAGATTCTTTATATCTTAATGCTGAAAAGAACTTTAGAAATTATTTAGTCTAAATCCATTGAGGAAACTGAGCTATGAAGTTATGTGGTCAATGTAATAAACTGTAGGGTCGACTGCGTGGCTTAGTTGGTTAAGCGTCTGACTTTAGTCAGGTCGTGATCTCAGGGTCTTGGGATGGAGCCCTATGTTGGGCACCCCACTCAGTGGGAAGCCTGCTTCTCCCTCTCCCTCTGCCCCTCCCTCCTCATGTTCTCTATCAAATAAATAAATAAAATCTTAAAAAAAAAGAGTAATAAACTGTAGAACTGGTACTAGTGTTTCCCTGTCTAGTGTGTCCTTGTTATGTAAATCCAACCAGTACTGCACTTCTGTTGTATGCAATTCCTTATTTTCATATTTTCATGAACATCATCATCATTTATTCCGTGGAGCGGTGAGGGAAGGAAATAGAGTAAGCATAAGGTGTAAAGCAACATGTGTTTTGATTAAAACAAAATTACCTGGAAAAAAGTTTTTTTTGCTTTTATACTGGAATCTTTGAAGAGAAGTAAATCCATTGTTTGTCCCCAAACAGTCTTGCCTTTAAAGCTCTAGAATGCTATAGTATTAAAATATCTGAAGTGAGAACGCACTAGCCTAATGACAGATACAATTCCTAATCCCTATAATTAAACACTGCCCGGGGGGGGGGGGGACTTAGAACCTGAAGAATCTATTTAAAATTCTGTGTTGGATTGGTTAATCTTCTAGAAACAGATTAAAATGTTGATTGTATAATGGTGTTTATTAAAAAGGAAAGGACAGGGCACCTGGGTGGCTCAGTGGGTTAAGCCGCTGCCTGTGGCTCAGGTCATGATCTCAGGGTCCTGGGATCGAGTCCCGCATCGGGCTCTCTGCTCGGTGGGGAGCCTGCTTCCCCCTCTCTCTCTCTGCCTGCATCTCTGCCTGCCTTTCTGCCTACTTGTGATCTCTCTCTCTCTGTCAAATAAATAAATAAATAAATAAAATCTTTTTTTAAAAAAAAAAAGGAAAGGACATTTCAAATGAAATTCATAAAAGAAAAATCTAGGTATTTGCATAGGGAAAAAAGTTTTTAGAAGAGCTAGAAATCTTTGGAAATCAGTGATAATTACAGAATACTTTTATCAACTAAAATCTAAGACCAAAATGGTCAGAAAAAAGATTTAGCAGAACAGAAAGTTTCAAGACAGAAAAATGGAAGAGATTTAGTAGGGATAGAAGGACTGTCCCTTATGAGGGGGACCAAAACTTGATAGTAACTAACTCTCTCTGTTGAACAGATCTTCTGGTGGAGAAAGTACATCTGTACAGACAGGAAGGATTTCAAACCTAAAATATGGCACATTAACTGATTTATACTATCATTTATTTGTTAATAGCTAACATTTTTTTGACTGCTATCTTCAATCTGAAGGTTTTACAGCAGTTTATGTCTGAATTCTTGCAATAACCTTCTAATGGATTTATTGCTTTCTCCATTGTAGAGAACAGTTATCAAATAACTTAAGTATTTTTTAAAAAAGATTTTATTTATTCATTTGACAGACAGAGATTACAAGTAGGCAGAGAGACAGGTGGAGAGAGAGGGGGAAGCAGGCTCCCTGCAGAGCAAAGAGCCCGATGTGGGGCTCGATCCCAGGACCCTGGGATCATGACCTGAGCCGAAGGCAGAGGCTTTAACCCACTGAGCCACCCAGGCACCCCAACTTAAGTTTTTAAGTTATCAAATAACTTAAAATAACTTAAAAAGTAGCAGAGCTAGAAGGTGAACCCAGAACTATCTGCTCCAAAAGCCCTGCTTTTGTAACTAGTTTGTCATTTTTATATCTGTCACCATGTCATCCTTCCTGTTTACCTAATGAACTTGTAATATCTCATAATTCATTGGATTTCTTTCCTTCAAAATTACGCCTTATAAATTGGCTGTTTAATTTTGGATTTAGATTTATGAGTAGCCAAAACAGTCTTTAAAAAATCAAAGTTGGAGAACTCAACATTTCTTGATTCCAAAACTTACTACAAAATGATAGTAACACAGTATGACATTGTCCTAATGTCAAAGACAATTCATTGGGATGGGTGGGGTGGGGAAGTGTAGTCTTTTCAACAGGTGATGCGAGGAAAACTGGAAATCCACAGGCAAAATAATGAAGTTGGACCTCTACCTCACATCATACACAAAAATGAACTCAAAGTCACAGACCTAAAGGTAGGAAGTAATACTATGAAAAACTCTTAGAAGAAAACACAGGCCAAAAAAAAAAAAAAATCCATGACTTCGGGTTAGAAATGTTAAAAGCGACAGTAAAAGCATGAGTAACAAAAGAAAAAAAAATAGATATATTGGATTACATCAAAATTAAAAACTTTCGTACTGCTCATGGTACCATTAAGAAAGTGAAAAGTAGAGCTTACAGAATGGGAGAAAATATATGCAAATCATATATCTGGTAAAGTATTTGTGTCCAGAATTTACAAAACTCTTAGTTTAGTAATAACTAAAAAATGGGCAAAACATTTGAATAGATCTTTTCCTAAAGAAGATACATGATGGCCAATAAGCAAAGGAAAGGATGCCCAATATGATTAGCTATTAGGAAAATGCAAATAAAAACCCACAATGAGACATTCCATACAGCCTAAGATGTTTATAATAAAAGAGACAATGCTAAGTATTGGCAGTGATGTGAAGAAATTGGAAATGTCGTATATTGGCCAATGGAAATGCCCAATGGTGCAGCCACTTTAGATAACAGAACATGTGTTCATACAAAACATGCACATGAATATTTATAGCAAAATTATTCATAGGAGCCCAAAAAAACAAAGACACCCCAAGTGTCTATTAACTGAATAATAAGTAAAGTGAGCATATACATTTAATGAAATATGATTTGGCAGCAAAAAGAAATCAAGTAAATGACACATGCAGAAGATGGGTGAGCCTTGAAAACATTATGGTAAATCAAAGAAGTCAGTCTCATGCACGAAAAGCTACACTTGTCTGATTTGATTGGTACTTAATTTCATTTTAGGTAAATGTATAGATTAGTGATTTTTTAGGGCTGAATGTAGAAGAGGGCAGCATGGAGATTGACCATTAATAAACAAGCCATTTCTTGTAAAGCAAACAAAAATGTTCTAAAATCAGATTTTGTGGATGGCTACACAATCCTGTAAATATATTGAAAACAGGGGATACACTTTAATTAGTGAATTGTATGGAGTATGAATTTTGTGTTATTGAAGCTGTTTCTTATAAACTATTCTTACATATACATCTTTGTGTATTTATGATAATAATTTTATTTATTCTTCTAAGATTTTATTTATTTATTAGAGAGGAAAGAGCATAAGAGGATGAGCTGAGGGAGGGAGAGGGAGAAGCAGAACCCCCTGCTGAGCAGGAAGACTGACCTGAGGCTTGGTCCCAGGATGCTGGGTTCAGGACCAGAGCTGAGGGGAGATGCTTAACTGATGAAGCCACCCACATGCCAGTGTGATAATAATTTTAATACAAATTCTGTAAGTAGTATTGCTGGATCAAATAATATGTATATTGTTGAAGGCTTCTGTTGCAGATAGACAAATTTCCCTTTTGACAGTTATGCCAATATGCTAGAACTATTGCATTTTTAACAGTATACCTGTACTTTAACCAATACTATTTGTCATCATTATTGGTACCTTTCCTAATTTGATGAGGGAAGAGAGTTCATTTTCACCTGCAATTCTCAGGATTCTACTAAGGTTGAGTCTTCTAAAATATTTTATTGACAATTTTAGTGTCTGTATTTGTATATCTGTATTACACATGTGCAGACACATATTTATAGATAGATTATCTATATTCTTTGCCAGTATTTCTGTTATAGTGTACCTTTCCTTATTGACGTAAAATCTATTTTATGATAAAGATATTATCCTTTTCTTATAATCTGTTTTTGTCATACAGGTATTTTTCACTTTAATGGATTTTAAATTAGACTTCTTTGATATTTTTTAGATTTGCATCTATGCTTACAAAGGCAAATCCAACTTGAAGAATAAATATTTAACTATTTCTCTAGTCCTTTTACTTGCTTTATCTTTTTGATTTTGAATTCCTTTGAAATTTATCTACGTGTAGGTGTAATGCAGAGCTTTTGCTTAAATTATTTCACTCTAATTTATTGAGTAAGTCATCCTTTTAGTTTTTATTTGAAGTGCCATTTTACCACATATTTATTTTTTTATTTATTTTTTTAAAAGATTTTATTTGTTTATTTGACAGACACAGATCACAAGTAGGCAGAGAGGCAGGCAGAGAGAGAGGAAGGAAAGCAGGCTCCCCGCCGAGCAGAGAGCCCAATGCGGGGCTCGATCCCAGGACCCTGGGATCACGACCTGAGCTGAAGGCAGAGGCTTTAACCCACTGAGCCACCCAGGCGCCCCTATCACATATTTAATTATTTAACATATTGAATCTATATGGGTATTTTAGTCTATCTTGACTTTCCATCCTTTACTAATAAACAGTGTATCATTCTAGTTTCATAATATTTTTAAGTCTTGTAAACCTTTAATTTAAAAAAAATCTGAAGTAGATGTATCTCTTTTATCCTTCCTGATGTGTTTTTGTTAGTTTCCCTCAGAATTTACATTTTTTTATGTTGTAACGAATATAGCCAGTCTTCCCATTCATAATGTTCATTTGTTATAAAATTCTCTCTGTATTCCAAAGAGCTTTTTGATTGATGTTCTTATGCTTCCATTAGACAATCAGGTCATGAAAAAATTGGGATAAATATTATGTCATAATATTCCTTAATTTTTCTTTTCTAATTAAATCTGCTGAAATTAATAGGAAAATGTTAATAATAGTAGTAGCTGGGCATTATTATTTTTTTCCTGAATTAAATAGAGATACCTTTATATGAAATTTGTTTCAGTATGCTTTTCTGGAAAAAATAGTTCCCAGAGTGACTCAGTGAGGAAAGGATGCCTCCATCAAGTAAGAAACAATAAATAAATTTCAGTCCCACTTAAGTCTGTTTACCTTTTTGGGACATCAGCAACATATTTAATGTTAAATAATGTGAAAAAGACTGCTATAAAACATCATTTGTTAAAAATCACCATTTCCATATTTATTGGAACATAGAAATTGTTGATGGCCAGGGTGTATTAAAATTGATGGAACACAATTTGGAAAATGGTACCCTTAAGTATGAGGTTGTCTTTTGATTTTAGAGAGTTATTATTCTTCATGTTCAGAAATTAAGTTTGACTTTTAATTAACTGAAAAATATCAATTAATTGATGTTACATTTTAGTATCAAAATAACTACTAAAAATATCTCTACTTTCTACTGAGTGCAACAGCTATCAAGTGGTTTTTTTTACCTTTTGATGTGACATACTATATTAATTAGTTTCCTAATTTAAATCCCCCTTATATCCTGTAAATAAACCAAATTTTGTCATAGTCTATTATTTTTATAATATTTGCATAACTTGGTAATATTTTATTTATGATGTTTTCCTGTATGTTTGTAAGTTAGACTAATATGTGGTGGGTTTTGCTTTTGTTGTAGTGATTTTCTCTTGTCACATTTTGTTAGCAGAACTATGGTACCCTTGTGATTTGTGATTTAGTCTCATTTTTAATCAAAGGCTTCTGAATGCTTGAAAGTAGCATAGAATAGCATGTTCTATGGAAAATTTCTAGATACTAAGTTATTAACTCACCTGGATGTTGAGACTCAGTTATGAGTTGTTGATGTCTGGAATTATCATACTTTTTAAAAACATATTTAAATGAGTGTGTGTATTAATCTGGTTTCTTTGGTTGCTAGCTTGAAGAGAGAGTTAATTTGAAGTATGTGTTCAGGGCTAAGATAGATCTGAGGATTACAAGGAAGGCTGAAGCAATTGACATAAAAGCAGACATCTTAATGATTGGAATTGCTTCACAGTTTCACTCATATAGTACAAGTGAAATTAATTTATGCTTTTTTCTTGTCCTCAATCTATACCACAACCCAATTCTAGGAAGAAATACGTGTTTGTCTCAGCATGAGTTAATGTTTCTTCCTCAGGTAGAGGAAGCAAGAGAACTGGTGATCATTGTCTGTACCACACATTTCCCAGTTGATGAGGTAATCCCAAACAGGGCATTGAGTTGTTATTGCAAAAGAAGGGTCAAGAGATGCTGCATAGCCAAAGTCCAGTGAGTATCCTATGAAGTGTGTATCCATATAAACGTCCCCTGTAGGATATGCCTTTTCTTTTTCATGACCAAGCTTGAAATTTACAGCATATCTATATATCCATTTATATCTATATACCATCTAGATGGCCTTTTGCTTTAGTAAGTATATTTCATTGGAGACATGACCCCCCCCCCAAAAAAAAAGCAAATCAAACAAACAAAAAACACAAGAAAAGAAAGAATTTGCGTCAGATTCCATAAAGATACTTGAAAAGACTTGAGATCTAGGCCCGTTATCTCAGAAGAAAAGAATTAGCTGGCACAAGACCAGAGAGGCCTTCTACTATGGTGACTAAGTGGCTGGGCTATGAAGCCAGGCTGCCCTGGTGGATTCCTTGCTCTGGAGTGCATTAGCTCTGTGATTCCAGAAAATGTGTCTGAATGATGTGTACCTCAATTTCCTCAGCTGTATGATAGGAATCATAAAAGTTTAAATGTTAAAGTTAACTGTATTAGGAAACCGTGCCAGTTAACTACTGCTTTGTAACAAGGCAGCCAAAACCTAGTAGCTTAAATCAGCAGCCATTTACTTGGTCCTATGTCTGCGTTCTGGGCTGGGCTAAGCTAGGTGACTTGTCTTACCTTCCTGTAGGGTTTCCTGGTCCCAATCACATGTTTTATGTCAGCACCAATTTGACTGTGGCTGGAGTATCACACATGTGGTGCCGCTGTGCAGATGATTGACCTGGGCCGCCTCCTTCCTGCGTCATTCCTCCTACAGCATTTCCCTCTCCGTATGTACAGCCTTTCTCATCCTCAAGGCGACTACCCAAAGCTTCATTGCATGACATCTTGGCAAAAGCAAGAAATCAAAAGCAGAAGCTGTAATCCTTCTTAAAGTCTAAACGCACAACTTTCCCGTGGTCTCTTCTACTGTATTCTGTCAGTCAAAACAAGTTTTAAGGCCATTGTGTGACCCAAGGCTGAATTTAGGGAGGCATGATCCCTTGGGGAACACTCTGTAGCAATTTACCACAAGCATGTCACAAGCACAGGATACATGTTAGCTATCATTAACAATGGCCACAGTGTATCCACTAAGACAATAACTTACATTATCTTGGTTAGTCACCACAGGAACCCCTTGAAGAAAGTGCTGATAAATCGGGAAACCGAGGCTCAGACAGGTTATATTATTATTAGAAAATACATACAGTTAGTAAGGGATATTTGTGTTTTGTAATTGTCATGTGATTTTAGAATAATTCACAGTAGTGATAAAAACTTTACTTAAGACACAATAGAAACCTGTGTGATACCAGCTGGTGGACATATTCATAGTCTGAAATATTTACTAAGTATGCCTAAAGAGAAAAAAGGATTTCCAATTGATAAAGTCTCGTGTGATGTGAAAAGACTTTGAAAAATTGTTACATATGGTAATCAAGGGTTTGAAATATAGTGAATAAGTATGTGCTGATTCAGGAATACTAATATAATTTTTAAATATAGAACTAATTAAGAAGTGACTAAGTGCTAGACTTTACTTTGAGCCTCAGAGTAGGGTACAAGCGAGATGCCTTGCAGAGCAGAGATGATTTCCTCTCTCCACCAGGCTTCCCACCCCTTGGTTCCCCTGTCTTCTTCACTAGAGCTCATACCTCATTTAAGTTCTGGGAAAGAAGAGTGGGAAAAAGATTGACCCAGAAAGAGTATAATGCTTGTCAAGGTACAGGAAAGATGTTTGGGAAGAATGTGAAAAAAATCAGACAGATAAGAAACGGGAACCTGTTCAAATGTCTATCAGTGGGAGAATGGACCAACTGGCATGTTCACAAAGTGTAATATGACTCAGAAACATGAAACAATGTGGAAAACAAAATAACAGTCATGCTAAGTGAAAGAAGTCTTAAGCAAAAGAACACACACTGTATTATTCAATGTATATTAAATGCTACTGTAGGGCAAATGAATCTGTGATGTAAATCACAGCCATGACTGCCAGTAGGGGTGGTGAGTGGATTTACTGGAGAGAGGCAGGGGGAAACTTTTTTGAAATGATGGTAATTTCCTATCTCTTAATAGTGGTTTAGGTTACACGTGTGAATGCATTTGTCAAAATTCAGTGAAGGCACATTTAAGATTTATTTATTTCATTGCTTGTAAATTGTATGTTAAAAGAAAAAGGAAAACCCTAGATTTAAAAAAAAACAGTATATAGACTTCAGACTTAGGTTTGAGTTCTGATCCCACCACTCAGCAGTTATGTGACCAGGGAAAGCTACAATATAGAACACCTCGTGCTTCAATTCTCGCTGAAAAACTGAGATGATAATACTTACTTCTTAAACTTTCTCTGAAGACAAAGATGGATAATGTGTGGGGGTGTCTGGGTGGCTCAGTTCGTTGAGGGTCTGACTCTTGATTTCGGCGAAGGTCATAATCTCGGGCTCCTGGGATCTAGCCCCTTGTCAGGCTCTGTGCTCAGCAGGGAGTCTGCTTGGGATTCTCTCTCTCTGTCCCTCCCAGCCGTCCACCTGTCTCTCTCCTTTTCTCTCTCAAATAAATAAAATAAATCTTTAAAAAAGAAGACAGATAATGTGTGTAAAATCCCTACTGCTTTACTTAGTGATCATGCCTTGGACATGATTGCCACACCATAAAGTTTCTGCATTTCCTTTCTTGGTCAGTGATGAGCAAGGGATGTGGATGGATATCTTCAATGTGTAGACAGTGAAAGACTGGAGCATTTGCCACAGGGCAGCAAAGAGCCTTCTGGTCGAAGGCTGTGTCATGTGCAAATATGACTCTTCTGGGAAGAGCAGAGGTTAACTTGGATAATGATAGATATCACAGAAGTGATAAAGGAGAAGGTGGGTGGCTGGTTACTGCAACCCCAGTGGCACTCACAATTTTACAGGAAGGAAAGAGAAGTCAGGCTCACAAGGTGACCTACGCATAGCATGTTAGGTGAGAAGGGGTAGAGCAGATGGACATGCACACTAGCATTTACCTCTGACCTGAAAATTACAGAAGGATGAGTAGGTGCTGGCAAAGTAACACTCATCAAATGTCCATAAGTGCACTTAATGTCACCATCAATTTTCTACAACATCTTTTGATGTGGGATTTTCCGGTAAGAGATACAACCTTTCTACAGATGAAAATACAGAGAGAGCCAATGCAGTGTTATCTCTTGGAGCCAAAGATGGCTTGTGTCTCTTTACATGTGACCTTTTTCTCCCAGATGAACAGGAGCATAAAGGGAAGAAAATAATGCTGGGAATAGTAAATTGATTTCATAAACTTTTTTCCCCCCCTCGAGACACTGGTTTATACAGAGAGTGAAGAATGGAAAGAGCTCTTCTAATTTTCTAAGGCTGGCGTCCTGCCTGCAGATGTGCTATGTGAATAAACAAATAAGATAAAATAACATCTTGTTCTAAGCAAACTAATACTATTTTAAGTGTAGTAATAATAGTGTCTTGGGGGTGATGGGAAGTATAGGGAAAGAGAGAGAACCTTAAGCAGGCTTCATGCTCAGCCTGGAGTCCAGGGTGGGGCTCGACCTCACGATGCTGAGATCATGACCTGAGCTGAAATCAAGAGTCAGATGTTTCACTGACTGAGCCACCCAGGTGCCCCAGTTGTGTCTGAATATTCCTTATCTGGAAGCAAACTTGTAATCACTATGAGGTTACACATCTCTTGACCAGCCTAGCCTGCCTGTGGGTCTGGCATAGTCAGGGTATTGAGAATGGACTTGAAAAGTCCCTACCGGGTTCCAGGACTGGTCTTTCTAAAACTGCAAGTGACTGCATCAGGCCAAGATCTCCCACAAAGTGGAGTTTTTAGATTATTCTGTTTTATGGCATCAGGAAATCAACAGCTAATTGTTGTCTGTGAAGGAGCAGAACCAATGATATCAAGGGCAACCATACCGATGATGGTTACAGGGTAATAGCTATTGGGCCACACATTAAAAACAGCAAAAACCCAAAACAAAACAAAAAAACCTGTGCATCAGAAAACCGTGAAAGGTCTGCATCATAATGCTGGTGTCCTCAGAAATAGATCTTTAACCCAAAATTTGAATGCAAGAATTCTGTTGAGAGGTACAACGAGCAAGGGTAGTTGGAGGAAAAAAAAGCAAGACAGCCACCAAAGTACCCTTTATGATAGGAATTCCTACCACTGAAGGTTCTCCTTGGTTAGACTCTAACATACTTTACACCATAGAGAGATTTTTCGTAGTCAGTGCCTCTTCTCAGGTGTTTTCTTGCTGTCCTCATGAAGGATTAGCACAGCAGGAGGCTGGGATTTAGAGCATTACTCCTTGCCTGGGGTCACAAGCTGAAGAGCTTCTCACTCCAAATCTCATTAAATAACATCATGTCACTCCTAAATTAGCCCATTGCTTTTTAAGAATCACATTTCAAAGGTCGATTTTAATTTTTTCATTATACAGATGATGTTAAATATACAAATAGTATGTTTATTTTATAAAAAATTCAGTACAAACAACCACAAAATATCCCTTATTTGTAGCAAGTTATAGACTTCTCTGCTCTGGATCTGTTAATGATTTTGGGAAGTGAAATTTTTAAAATTTCAACTTATAGATTAAAAGATTGTTCCAGGGTTCCTGGGTGGTTCAGTGGGTTAAGCCTCTGCCTTTGGCTCAGGTCATGATCTCAGGATCCTGGGATCGAGCCCCACATTGGGCTCTCTGCTCAGTGGGGAGCCTGCTTCCCTCTCTCTCTCTCTCTGCCTGCCTCTCTGCCTACTGGTGATCTCTCTCTGTCAAATAAACAAATAAAATCTTAAAAAAAAAAAAAAGATTGTTCCAGAAAATCCCTACTACATTTTGCCTTTCACAGAGATTATCCAGTGGTCTATGCCCAGCATTTCATGATTGTTCTTAAATGTTTCTCATTTCCTTCACGTTTATATACATAGTTGACGTGCTTAAATCCAAGAAGCTGTCTGCTAAGGTGTTATTATTAAATTTAGATTTATCCCATCATAGTCAGAAAATGTGAATTGCACTCGTTCTACATTTTGTAATTTATTTTTTTCCTGTAGCCCCAATTCAGCAAGCCATTATGGTCTTGATTATATTAATAACTAATATTAACACTTGATTTTTCCATGTTCTACTTATTTCATAAAATAAGAGGGACAAAATAATGATATAATTCAAATTTATTCACAAAAACTGATGTAAAATAAAACAGGGAGGACACTGCTATCACAAACCATTTTGCGTGACAAGCAAGCGACACCACCTTGTGAGGAATCAAAATGATTGCTCATCATTTGATAAATTAAAGTCAATATGCAGCTTAATTAAGCAAGATGGATGGTGCATGTAGCACATGAAGCCAGCACAGTCAAGCTGTGCCTTTCTGTGTTAGAAATATATGTTATATGTTATATGGCACATTATAGCATTTGGCATAAAAAGATTGTGACCCTTCTTAACTTGACTACATTTTCCCCAAAAAACCCAAACAACAAATAAAACACCAAACAAACTTTATTCTTTTCAGTACTTATTTTGGATTTTTGCCTTGATGAACTATCACAGACCCGCACCCCATTTTTTCATTGTCTAGTATTATTTTCAGGGTTTTTTTTTCAATTTTACTTTTCAAGTTTATTCTAACATATGCTTTTTTTTATTTGCTTGAATCTAAGAGATTTTTTCCTTTGACTAGGTGAGTTTATCACTTTTGTATTTATTGTTCTAACAGATGTGTTTGTTCTTTTGTAACCTCTTCCCTTGTTTATGTGTTTCCTCTGCTTTGTAATCTAGTGTTTGTTACATTTAGGTTGTAGCTGGCCTTTTTTTTTTTTCCCTGATTTATAGTGAGCTCTTTATGCTAGGGATTGAGATTTCCTTTTGATTTGAGAAAACCTATCATCTTTGTGGAATTTTTCTATCACATATGGATAGTTCTCTTTCATTTAAGGATAAAAATCATATTTTGTATATCCGTTGCCTTTTTATTATGTTGAATACATTCTCTCCTACTTGTTTTTGCTCAAGCTGTTCCACTGCTGATTTTTTCAAGGTTGATTACATACTTTATTTAATTTCTAATTATTTTTAATTATGAGAGTTTGTTGTTTACTTGCTTTCTTAACTTCAAGAAGCCCTTTTCATTTTTATGTAGTTTTCTTCTCTTTTGTGTGAGACCAAAATATATAAATTTGTGTATGATGTATTTTTGTTTTGTTTTGTTTTCGTATTTGTTGAGTCTGTGTTATCTTTTATTATTTCCTTGAATGAATAAAACGGCTGGTGTCTAAAATGGTCTTCTGCTTCATGAACTAGATCATGTAAAAAAATACATGTACTCTTGTTTTTTTTTTCTTTTGAGATGTAGGCTTATTTTCTCTTCTCCCCCAGAATTTTTCTCTCTCCTTTGTGTTTATTTTTATCTTGAATTATGATGGGTCTATCCAAGCTACTGTTTGTCCCTGAGTATTACAATGTGTGTTAACTTCGGGATCCTTTCTATTTGCCTGAGGAAGTTTGAATCCTCAACATTGAGCAAATCTGTCTCTTGGAGTTTTAGAGCCCTGTGCTGGCAATGTTTTCTATCTCAAAAGATTATCTTTCTGGATCTGGATAACCCCCAAACTTAAGATGAGTTGATGGCCTCTGTAAAAATTTGAGTTGGAGGAAAGCCACAGGACAAGCTTCGTGTTTGTGAGCTTTTCCCTTCCAAACACCTCCCATCCTTAATCCTCCCAACCCGTATCAGCTGTATTTGCTGATATTGGTTTGAGGAGGGGAACATGTTTTTCCAAGTGGATTGAGTTCTGTTACCCTCCCATTTCCTTTCCTGTTTAGGTGGGTTCTCACTTTTGATGGAAGGCTTGGAAAGTTCCTTCCCGGTCAGTTTTGGTTTACCCCAGGGGAAATGATAGGTCTATGTTAAGTTCATCAGCTCTGGAATCCTCAGGCTTGGTTAAAATCCTAATTGGGAGTGCATGTATGCTGACTTTGAAAAGGTTGCTGAGTGAGTGACCTATGGAAAGCTTTTCTAGGGCAAGAACTAAATCTATTTTATCATTTTTACCCTTGGATAATAGAAGCCATTTCTCTGTGCCTTCCCTTTCCTCATCTGTAAAAACAGGTGCAACACACCGTGTCTCACAGTGATATGAACAGGATTCATGATTTGCCAAGGACTTTACCCAGTAGTTGGCATGATAAGTACTCTAGAAGCCATGTTGATATTAGAATGCAATTCAATGCCTTCATTTTACAGATGGGAAGCTGAAGCCCCAGGTCACGGAGCTAGATCTAATCTCTGACACTGAGGTCAGCACTTACTTAAAGGAGTAAAATTAGTCTTAATTTATCCTCTTCTTGTGTGTATGTATTTGTTTCCACATATCCACAGGTGTGTGCATAATATACACCCAAACTACAGATAGTGCATTCTTTTTGATTCAGTTGCCACTGTCACCAGGAAAAAAGAAAAACTCATCTCTTCTGTTTTAACATGGGTTTCATGATCATTCTTGTGTTAGGATGGCTCTTGACTCTTCCCTTCCTTTTCTATATGAAGTTTTCGTTTAAGCAAACTCTTCTAATCTAATAACCTCTCTAAGAGGGATATAAAATCTCATCAGCCTAAAAGCTAATATTTGACAGCATACTTTTTTTGTCTCCACTTCCAACTTGCTTATTATGATAACTTCCGTCTGTCATAGAGGAAATGTAGTCATGTTAATAAAATTGGCTTGTCTTTGGGAGATTACCTGTGGAGGTCTCCTATGGCAGAGAAGGATGAAATTCTCTACCTAATCCACTGAACCAACAGGGCTGCTTTGATAACAGGAATGATGTTTGAAATACTTGAGAGAAACCAGCCCAGATAGAGTTCAGCAATTCTGTTCTTACACTAGCCCACTTGCCATCAATCATTCATAATCCTCCACTAAGAGAGAACACCTCCACCAAGGGGACGTTTTCAGGGTAGACAACATTTCCCTTGGACACCTTGCAGCAGGAGTTTCTAATATTTAAACCAAGATTGCACAACAGTGTCAACATCATCTGATTTTTTAAAACTTATTCCAGATGTATAAATAATACCTCACAGAGAGAATCAGAGTCTTTTAAGGGGGGCAGGGGGATTGTGAGAGTCAGGATTTAAAAATAACTCTGCCATAATTCTGTTGATTTTTAAAAAAGGAAATGTGAGAAATTTGCAGTCCAGAGTGGGGATCTTAGGCCAGCAGCATCGGCATCACGTGGTAGCTTATTAGAAATGCCGAATCTCAAGTCCTATCTCAGAATTAACTGAGTCAGAATCTTCATTGTAACAATATCTCAAGGTCATTCATATGGACTTCAAAGTTTGAGAAGCACTGTTCTAATAAAGTGTTTAATAACCCTGGGTGCATGCTTGAATCATGTGAAGAACTTTCAGGAGTGACGACCAAGCCCACCACCAGAGATTGTCATTCATTTGAAGTAGGGCCAAGGCAACAGTATTTTTTTACAAGCTCCTTAGCTGATTACCTGCCTACCTACGGTTAAGAACTACAGGCACAATCAGGTGATATGCAGCCAGTGGATGATGTCAGAGCTCCTTGTTTTAGCTCTAAGCCCTATCAGCATTGCCCTTACCTCCAGCCAGAATAGGTTACAATGCTTATCTGAAGGCTGACAAGCAGCAGAGCCCTATTGGGCCTATTGGACTCAACTCTGATAGGATTGTTCTTGGCTGGGGAAGCAGATAGCAGCCTGCAGCAAAGCCTATTTCACGCGCACACAGCGCTCCTGAGGGTCCCTACCTACTGCCCTTCAAAGGGCAGAAAAATAGATTGTCCAGCTCTTAGCATTCTGTATTTCTGCAACCTTTGTCATTCTGGTTTTAACTTTGATATGCCTGATATGTTCCTTTTTTCCTTTCAGTAATGACACTGTCAGAAAGGCCTACTCTTTGCCAACACTGTCTTTAGTCACAGAGAAAGAAAAAAAGTCACTGATTGAACTTTTTAACTGTTTTACTTCAAAATTCTTCAAAGAGCTATACAGTTTTGCAATTTGTAAGAAAACAGTGTAAATTAAGCTCTTTGTAATTATACAGTTTCAGTCTTAGAGACAGATCAGCATCTTCTTTAAGGTCAAACAAAAATACCTTTGTATTTCAAAACACATAGTCTAAAAAAATCTTGTCTCAGTATCCCCAGGCAAAGGATATTTTCCTTTCCATGAATTCCTGTGTCAATTAAATTATTGTTTGCAGACATTTATTTGATCATTAATAATGAATAGACTCACAGTATTTCTTTTGCATATCTTTTGGACTATTTTTAAGTTTTGTTATTTCACTTTTCACATATTTATGGCTTGTTTCTCTAAGTAGGTCATAAACTCAATGAAGGCAGGAAATATATTTCATATTTATTGGTACCCTCCCTTTGTACAGAGACTCATTTTTTTCAACACATCATAATGTAACTTAACATACTTGGGCTATTTGGATTGTATTGTTTCCCTTTATGAAGATTTTCCCCACTTTCCTTATATATCAGTATCTATATCTCTATCATTTATCTATAGCATGATAATGATATAAATAAAGATAAAATCTTTATTTATCTGTATAAATAAATTTTTTTATCTATATAAATAAAGATAAATCTATATTTATCTATAGCATGATCACCTATCTATGGTGTGATGCTCTCTTAAATATATTAATTGTTCAATGTTAAAAAGGGGGACATGTAATGAACAAAATTTGTTTTTCTTAGTAAGCTCCCAAGGTTAGATATTGATAGAAAAAATTTATCTGTCTATCTTAACAGGCAGTAGTTTACCTTCTCAGGATTCAGATGTGTGTACATAGCAAAGCGCAAGCCCTCATTATGAGGGATGACATCTTAGTGGGTCCCTCTGGATGGCTCTATGCTGCATTCCACGTAAAATGAAGGCAGATTTTGTTGTAAAAACCTATGCTTATTGGGGCACCTGGGTGGCTCAGTCGGTTAGGCGTCTGCCTTCCTCTTAGGTCATGGTCCCATGGTCCTGGGATAGAGCTCCATGTCAGGCTCCCTGCTCAGTGAGGAACTTGCTTCTCCTCCCTCCCCCTGCTTGTGTGCTCTCTCGCTCTCTCTCTCCCAAATAAATAAATAAAATTTAAAAAGAAAGAAACCTGTGCTTATCAATGCATTTTGTATGAAAAGGCAGACATGATAAGGCATACCACGTTATGTTGGAGTGACCGTGGAGATTAAAGTCTTTCTTATAACACTGATGCCATTATATTAAGAATGATAAAAAAGAAAAACAAACTTATCCTTGAAGAGTTGTTTCTCTAGAATACATTCAGAACTCGATCAGGTCAAATAACGTTCCTCCTACAGTTTTTCTTGAATTATAATTATTTGGCTGCATATACTTAGTACTCAATGGCAGGGAGTTTTTACATGCTGGGATTCCAAGGAGTTCTAAATGGGAGAACTGGGGAAAAGACTCATGATGGAGATAGACAAATATGAACTTCTCTCAAAATGTTAATAGACTTGGGGCACCTGGGTGGCTCAGTGGGTTAAAAGCCTTTGCCTTCGGCTCAGGTCATGATCCCAGGGTCCTGGGATCGAGCCCCGCATCGGGCTCTCTGCTCAGCAGGGAGCCTGCTTCCCTTCCTCTCTCTGCCTACTTGTAATCTCTTTCTGTCAAATAAATAAATAAAATCTTAAAAAAAAAGTTAATAGACTGGTGGCACAGGAAACTGATCACTTTGATATAGTGTGATGTAAAGGGATTGATGAAGCCTTTACAGAAGAGGTCTCAGACCTAAGATTTGAAGGTAGGAAGAGCAAAATAAGCAGCTTGTGCAAAGGCATGAATTCGAGAGACAGTTTTGGCTGTCTGTAGATAGCACATTAGATATTGTTGTGGTTGAAGCAGAGAGTGAGCCTATGACAAAGCATGAGAAGGACTACGGGCAGGGCGCCTGGGTGGCTCAGTGGTTTAAAGCCTCTGCCTTCGGCTCAGGTCATGATCTCAGGGTCTTGGGATTGAGTCCTGCATCGGGCTCTCTGCTCACCAGGGAGCCTGCTTCCTCCCTGTCTCTCTCTCTGCCTGCCTCTCTGCCTACTTGTGATCTCTGTCAAATAAATAAATAAAAAATCTTAAAAAAAAAAAAAAGAAGGACTATGGGTGAAGATGATGTTCCTGGGTAGATGAAGCTGTAGACCTAAATCCTGGAGGAGAGATCCCTATGAGATACAGAATTTTGAATTTTACAAAGGGTTTTCAAAGCAAAGGCTATGTCCCGGGAAGTGTACAATGAGAAAAAGAAGGATCAATTAGGAACAAACCTAAGAAGAGCAGAAAAGTGATGGTAACACAGGGTGAAATGAGGAGGGGTAGGAGTGGAGGGGTTGGGGTGTCTGAACAAAGAGGGGCTATCCAAATGGCACAAAGAAGTCAAATAGGAGAAGGACTAAAAATTCTCTGCAGATTTTGAATGTGGATGAGCCCAGTAAGAGCAATGGTAGTGGGTTATGGGGACAGAACATGAATGAAGGGGAGGACTGAGTGGGGAGGGAGCAGTGTCTGCTGGTAACAAATGTTCAAAGCAGGCTGCACAGGAAAGAAGACATTTCACTCCTTCCGGGAAGGAGGCTGTCTTAGGGAAGGCTTAGAGGCTGTTGAACACATTGCTTGTGGAAGAAAGGGAGCTAAGACAAAAGAGCTGGAAGATAGAAATGGGTGGGCCTCGAGGTGTGCTCTCAGAGAGCCAGGAAATTAACCTTGAAAGGCTGAGACACTCCTACTCCTCCACCACAGCGGCAAGATAATTAATCGTAGATTTAAAAGTGGGAGGAATTAAAGTTTAGGAGTTCCCACCTGATGTTCTCCGTTGTTTTCTGTGAAGCAGGTGATCCATTGTCTGCTGAGAGGGGAAGGAGCAGATTCTGAATAGAAGACTGACTGAGAGGAGGGAAGAAGACTGGGACAGCTGTTCTGGGAAAGTCAATGGTAGAATTAAATGGGTGCAGAATAAGATTAGAGACCCAGCAGAGGGTGGGGATCATAAATTTATAATGACATCAATTAGAGTGTTAATTTTTTTTTCCAGTGGCATCAGACAGTTCATGAGGGGGAGGAGAGAAAGAAAATGTTTGGACTGATCTGTTTGTGCACTGTCAGAAATTCTAGATCAAAAGACAGAGGGTGAGTTAAGCATGTTGGTGGTGACAGATCACTGGGACTGCTGAGTAACCTCAACAGAAAAAGAAAGAAAGGAGGCTTTTAGCCTAAGAAAAAAATGGAGCTTCTGGGAAATTCAAGACATTTAGTGGAAATCAGTGGAGAATACAAGAGTTATAATGGGGTGGGGGGTAGGAATTTCAGGGGAAGGCTAATAAGTAAGTATGTGATAAAGGGGAACTGAAAAGAAATCAAGAAATTAGAAGGTAAGTACACAAAATAGGAAAGGTCCATGGGTGCAATGTGAAGTTGTCTGGTATATTAACAGCATTGGTTGAAGAGAAAGGTAAATGCAAGAAGTTCATGTAGTGTATATTTGACTTGTATGTGTAATATGACTAGAGGACCTCCGGGGGCTCAGGCTATTTTTCCCATCATGTGAGAGTTGTGAGGTATCCAGCCTTGAAGTGGGCCATCCAATATCTGAGCCCTCTGTTTACAAGCTAATTGAGGAACCACTGAGCATATCGTTCAGGCTATTTACAACTTTGTCTAGAATTCACCAACCACTTCAAAGTCCCATATTGTTTAATTCTTTATGCCTAAATAATATAAGCATGTTCTTAACTTTCGCCTTGTCCATGAAACTTTCCATATGTTCCTTGGTAAAATTTGTCTAGCTTTCCTTCACATTTTTTTCCCCTGCACTTTGGATCCCTGCTATAATACTGGTCCTAATTTCCCTTACATCCTCTTTGTTTATGAAGATCATATGTTTCTCGAGGTCAATACTTGATCTTTTATTCCCCACAGTCCTAGTGTATTTTCTTGTGAAGATTGGGTGCTCACTAAATGCTTTTTGAACTTACATGATCATTACCCTCTCATTTTTTAATTAATTCCTAATATATATTGACGATCATCGAGCAAAACCTGAGGATTATTGGGTAGTAGGTTTGCATGACGGAAGTCATGTGAATAGATGGCCCAGCATCTGAAAAAACGAAAATGTCCTTTTGGGTTCTATGGAGCCAGAATAGTAGAAAAATACTGAGCACTGTGGACGTGGGGTAGGTGAAAGACACAGGAAGGATAGATGCACAAAATCTTTACCTTCAAAACTTTTAGTGCAGGGGTTGTGGGGGGACTGTCTGCAATCAGTTTCTATACACATCTATGAAGTCATTGAAATTGCTCTGAGAAAAGAAGTCATGATTCTGTGTATGTTTGTGCATGAGTGTGTATGAGAGAAAGACAGAGTTGAACTTCCCTAAGGCTTTTGTCTTCATTGTTTCACTGTAGATTACTTTCCAAAATCTCATAAGTGTTACTGTAATTTTCTCTTCATTTCTCCACCCACTTCATCCCTACCTAATTTAAGCCATTGATCTTAATCCTGTACCTGGACTTTAATAATGCTTACTTAATAGCTCCGCTATCTTTTTGCACATTTCAGATGAGAGTCACTTTAATCAAGTTGTGTGGAAATAAATCCTGTAATTCTTCCCTAGTTTGAGCTCAGTGAAGTGCCATGGGCCTCTTTAAGCAGCTGGTGGGCACACTCCTCCAAAATAAATGACTCCTTTGATACTGGACAACAGGGTTAGAGCAGCCATTAGTCTGCAGTCTTCTGAGAGCTTCTGTCTAGAATTTAATTCCTCAGATACCTCTGTGAATTTAACAGAGCCTTCACCTGCGTGGGGGTCACATTTTAACAAATCAGTGAGAAAGAAAATATTTGCTATCTCATGGTAACTCCTTGATCATTTTTCATAACATTTAATTTTGAGTATTGTTGTGTCCAGTTTTATACCAGATTTTATACTACAAGATATATTTACATTATGATACCTCATTTCTATAAAATTTATATTTTAAAATCCATCAGAAATTTCCAGATACTGTCCGTGATTAAGTAAATGGATACGGTTTACAATAACTAGGCTAGAATTATACTCTAAGTTTCCTAACATGAGTCTGTCTCATTCCTTTGACATGATTCGATGGCAGGCATTTAGAGACTTAAGAACTATATAGTGTGATCATCCTGAAGTCATCGGACTGCTACAGCCACAGATGCACGTAACTATCTACTAGATAATGGCTTTATTCTAAGTGCTCTGGACAGTGATGTACAGATGTACAGTGAGATACAGCACAGGTGTGGCTGCAAAGAATATAGTATTTGGAACCCAATGAAAGTGTACAATATATACTATAAAATCTCCGCTTTTTCCTTTGGTTTCTACTTTAACTTTGTTTTGATTAAACTGTATTTGGGGCAGATACCTGATCCCATATTGGCTTCTTTTCAGTGCAGTTCTCAGGGCCCATTTTATCAAACCCAAATCTGGGTTTGATGTCAGTGTGTTAGGATAGGCCTCTTATAAATATTACTTTCTCTGTGCCCTTGTCATAAAATTTATTTAGTCTGAAAATGTGGGACTCTTTCCCATCTAGGTTGCCTAGT
Source organism: Mellivora capensis (assembly GCA_004024625.1). Lineage (NCBI taxonomy): Eukaryota > Metazoa > Chordata > Mammalia > Carnivora > Mustelidae > Mellivora > Mellivora capensis. Next base: position 45,432 of record PISX010014332.1, read on the forward strand.
GCCGTCACAATTTATCATACACCACCGCTTCCATTTCCTCCAAATTCTCCACCTCGATATCTATGTTGTTCTCTTTACAAAAAGAAGAATAATTTGAGAATTGATTCTCAACAGAATCTAACATGGAAAAAGCCATTAGCTTTGTTGAGAGGATTTTGTTTTTATGTTTGTTCATATTGGAAGAATTTTGAAGGCAAATTAAATGTCCAGTAATAGGGGATGGTATAGCCACTTGAGATACAAGAGCTATTCCCAGTCCCCAGACTCGTCTTCTGGGCTAGAGTAGTGCATGTAATTTATCTTTCCCGTGCCAACCGCAAGACACAGTAGCACATTTTATCGTCAACCACCTACAGAACATCTCAAATTCAACTTGGCCCAAACATTTGATTACTTATTGGGAAAATCTTCTGGCTTTACTTATGTACTTTCCCACAGACACAAGCATAGTGTAGGCAGGCATCTTCCGTATAAATTAGTGCCACAACTGCCTGTCGTTTGTTTTTTTTTTTTTTTTGGTCTTGGTTTGCTCTTTTCCTTTTCCTTTCCGTCATCTAATTCATTCTTCAGCTGCTGCCAAACATCTTTTGAAAGGACGCTCTGCAGAGAAGTGGCATGTCTGGGTAAGTAAGTATTAATAATCATAGTGGATACTTTAAATTAAAAAAATAGCATAACATCTTGTTGTACACACAAACATATGAAATGAGAAAACTGGAAAAAGGGCCTTCTGGTTTGACTTCAAACCTATTTATTCATTCTGACAGTTCCACCACCAACTTTTTCCTGAGTCTCAGCTCATAGACAAACACTTTTTTTGTTCTTCCATTGGGTCCTAAGGCCTTTGCCTTCTCTTATTCCATTAGGTTAAGTATTAAGAGACATAAATTACAGGTGTATGTTGCAGAATAAATTAATCTTAGCTACATTACCCAAAAAACCCCAGCAGATATAATTCAGTACTTTTCTGATAATATATTTGCTCATTCTCATTTACATTTTTCAGGAAGGGATAATGGTTTATTTTCTAAGAATTTGTGATATGGATTTTTAATTCCAGCATGAAATAGATAAAGGTATTGCATTTTACAATCTACACAGGAACAGGAATTTAATGTGTGTGAACAGTCTGCTCATTTACTAGAATAATATATCCTAAATGGCTTCAATGTGTTCATAGACAGCGAACACTGAAAGCAGTAATTGGAAAAATACATCACCAGTCCAAATGTTCTTACTGTCTTAGGTTGGAGTCTGGTGATCCTCTTTAATTCTTTGTTTAGTCAGGATAGAGGATTCTAGAATTATTGACTGAGACTCACATTCTGAGCAGTTTAAGCTCTAAAAATACAAAGGATATAGATGCACTCATAGTTTAGTTAAACTGGACAACAAAATCTTAGATTTTCTTAAGTTCACACTTTTATTTGTGTATATTATTCATCTAAAAACATCTTCTGGGTGAATAATATTATAGAACGATAAGGTCAGAATTTGAATTCTACCATAAAGTTATATGCATACATAAAAACCATGGGATGTTTAAACAACTATAATAAAGCACGTTATTTTAGAATTAATAGGGTATTTTTATTCTGGTGATTCTAACATACTGAAACCATAAACATTATGAAAAACTAACTATATTAGTTGGATAATGCTAGCAGTTGTAATAAAAAAGAACCTGAAATCTATGGCTTAACACCATGAAAGACTAGATCTTGCTAAAAATAAAGACAAAGCTGTTCCTGATTGATGGTAGAAGGGATTTTATTCTATTCAGCATTGTATGAAATCAGGCTGAAAAGGCTCTGCCATCTTCATGGTGTCCAGTGTCCCTCGGAGGCTTATAATAACTTTGTGTCCCTCAGGCTGTCTGAGGGAATATGGATACACTGCATATTACAGAGCTACTGGCAGATCTAGTGACAAGTCCCTGGTTCCAACACAAACTTGAGAAGCACTTGGCAAGTTACCTAAGCCTTGGTAATGACTGGGATCCTATCGGGATTGATGCTACCATTGGCATGAAATGTCTAAAGTATATGGAGGACAGTGAGACATAGAAGATGTGAATGACTATCATTGGATTTTTTTTTTTTTACTATCATAGGTGTGGCTATTTTAGTTTAGTTGTCAAAGCATAGTCAGACAATGAAATTGTGCAAGAGTTTTATGAATCAGTGACTCCCAATCCCTGCCAGGTTGAAGGTGGTGAAGAGGTCTTTACTGTCTTGGCTTTTGCTCTCATTCTCTTCTAAGAAGTGCCCTCCCTTGCCCTCTTGACCTCCCACTCCAAAAAAAACAAAACAAAACAAAAAAAACACACAAAAAGTCTTACCTAACATCACTGCCCTATCCAAAATGCTTATCTTCTAATGGAAAGTACCGCATACAATGTAGGTAAACAAAACATATAACCCTGTTGGAAAGAATAGAAACTGGACACAGGAGTACTCACTGATCAGTTAGGAGGAAAGAGCTTGGAAGATTTTAGGACCCAAGTTGCCAAGAAGTACATATCCCTTTTGCTCACATTCCGTTTCCTAAAATAGTCACATGATCACAACTAACTGCAAGGGAAATAGAGGTCTAGTTGGGTGAAAATTAAGAACAGCATACAGTTTGGTAATTAGCAGTCACTGCCACAAAGCTATCAGTAGAACATTAATATGTGGCAAAATTATATTTATAACTTTTAGTTACTATATATACATGCAAATAGGTTTATGTATACAGAAATGCTATAATTGAGACTTTTATAAGCAATAAACAAATAAATAAATTTAGACCTAAGAGTAATTATAGTAGTAAGATTAGGAATTGGAATTGTAATGCAATTTTTCTTTAAATTTTGTAATGTTTCTTAACCAACACTTGAGCAAAACACATGTAATAAAAAATTCTACTGCTTATTTGAAATACTTAGATTCTCACTTTTTAACAGGATCCTCCCTTGTACTGAAGCAAGAATAAAACTTTGGAGTTATGTAATAATAGCATCTAGTATTAATGTGCTAGGCCTTATTCCAAATGTTTTAAATGTATAGATCATTTAATCCTTTTCACAATCACATGAAATAGGTACTGCCTACTGTATGCATTATATTACAGATGGGATACAGGGAGCTCAGAGAATTAGGTAATTTCTCTAGTAAGATGTTGGATCTGAGATTCAGTATCAGATCTTTCAGATTCAAATTCTGAGCTCATAGTCAGTTTGAGAAAAAACAAAATCCAAAATCCAAGGAACATTAGGGTTGGCTCCCCAAAATTCTTCATAAAGCCATGTTCTAGTTAATGGAGTTTCTGTATATGAGATGTGATGAAACTTTGAGCCCTGTGGCTTTTACTTACACACAGATTTTCAAACTCCTTGTGATAATCCAAATAGGTGGCAATGCTGATTTGAAGATAAATCCTTAAAATAACAAAAAAAATTGTGTCCTACTTAAAACTATTTCAAGGATATAAACTCATCACTAGTAATTTGTAAGGTTAGCTTTGTAATTATTATATTTCACAACCCTTCATCATTTCTGTGTTCAGCCTCTTACCTACTTCACTCTTCTACACGTCATTAGCTCCCAGATATTTACTTGGCCGTTTCTGTGGAATGTGAAGTAGAGCATCTCTTCAGTCTTTTCATTATAAATTCTGGACTTACTGGATGCTCTGCTGCTGTAGTTCAATAAAAAGGCAGTTTTTATGATCCTTGGCATCTTATTTCCCAACAAGGTGGAGAACACAGTCTCTAGCCCAGTGCCATTCTGAGTATAGATGTTATAGATCTAAGTATAGATGTTACAGATATATATATATATATATATATATATATATATATATATCTGTAGAGTTTAAGCCTTCCCCTACTCTTATTTCCTCCAGGCCCTCTCTCCAAAACCACCATTACTGTATTCATTCATTTGTTTATTCAATGTACCCCCTTGTGTTGAGGCACATTAAGGATTGTGTGCATAGTAGTGAGTAAAACAGTTTTGAGGCTTTTGGCCTAATGAGGGTGACAAATACGAAATCAACTCATTCAAATATATAGTTGGAAATTGCAATCTAGGACTGATCTAGTTTGAAGTAGAGGGATTCTTGGAAACTATCCCGAGGGGAGCATTCTTTTAGCTGTCATGTGAAAGTAGAAGTTTACTAAATATGTCATGCGAACTACTGTCATGCGAAAGTAGAAGTTTACTAAATATGATTAGTTGAAGGTAGAAAGAGACTGTGCTAGGCATAGTCTAACTCTCCCAAAGAGAGTTTTCTATTAATTCCCAAACAAGTATTTCTACAAACTTTTTCATTTGCGAATTAAACCCGTTTTTTAAGTGAAGCTTCTTGAAAAATGTTATAATTTACCTACATAAATATTTATATAGGCATCTAATAGCTAGATGCATGACATTTTCTTATTCCAAGTTCACTTATCAAAAATCCTCGATTATCTGGAATGTACTTAACAATTAGAAAAACAGAAAAAGATATTAACATTTATATCACTCATAAAGGGATTAATGAGGTTAAAAACATAAAATATAGTCTCTAGAATTTGAAAAGTGCATTCATATATTAACCATTAAATAACAAGGGCAAATAACCCTTCACATTTCAAGAAATATTGACATATTAATATCTAACAAAGTAATTGACATTTACTTAATAATCCTGAATCGCCAACCATGCTGAATATCATGTTGAGTATATTTCTATAAAGAACTAGATAAATATGTATGCCATATGTATTATAAGTATGCATATTTTGTTTTTAATTAGTACTGTGAAACAAGGTTTTATGTGCAGAATTCATTTGTATACTACATCTACATAAATGGAGTATTATTCTAGGTAAGAGCATTTCTGTTTATATTTGTAATATTTACTAATACTTCCTGACATAAAAAAAATCCTTGACATATATGAGTGATTCATAATCATTTACTGTGACACTGCATTTGATTTGAAGTAAAATTCTGCAAATTCAGGTAAGGAAAACTTGGAGCATGACCTTATATATTATAGACTTTTTCCCCAAATACATAGGCACTAAATACACAGAATATTCCTCTTTCTAAAGTTCAGAAGTCAGCAAAACATGCTTATCAATATCTCAAGAAGCTATTGATTTGACACTGAGATAATAACAAGCAAAGTGGCATTCTTAATTTGGCATCAAAAAAGTCTGTACACAATCCACCTTGAGACACCATAGAGGTATACAGAGAATGGGAAGCACTAAAAAGGCCAGGTAAACACGGTCACGGTGATGAGGTGTCTGTAAGGGTCAGCTCCATGATGCAAAGCTCTTCAGGTGGGGAACAGAGGAGCTTTTCGTGTGGATCCCTGAGTTAGACATGATGCATGTCTAACATGCTTATTTTTATTTTCCAGATACTCCTACTTTAGCTGCTTTCTCTGCTTTCTGTGATTTTCAGTGTATTAAAGTATATTAAGGAAATATTTTTTCATATTACTACATATTAATGACTGTGTCATAAGCCTTCAAATTATATGCTGCTTTGTTACTTGTTAAGAAGAATGGCTATTCTCAGTGTCCTATAATATAACTTCTGCCAATCTTTGTTTCATTCAAGTTTCCCTTTAGTGGATTTGGAAATGCGGATTTTGTTTACTTGAAACTGGGAAAGTTAAAAAAATATACCAAGAACATTTCATTAAGTCTTTATTCCTGCCTTCTTAGTTCCATTTGTTCTATTCTTCCTAACAGTGAGTAACTTCAGTATGATTTGAATCGCAGCATTTTCTCATTGAGCGTATTCTGCCAAGATCCTGTTTCTCGAATGCATGTGCTTTAATTGGGCTTCCATGTGGTGATAGATGCCGGGCTCCCTGCTAGTCCTTTTCTGGCTTCTATAATTCTTAGCACAGATGGTTTTTACTACACTATTTCTTCCTCCCACCCTTCACCACCCCGACAATAAATACTAATACGGGCCCCTGAGGTATTCATTCATCTCTCAGGCCTCCAAACAGGTTAGGCAGCATCTCATGATTGGGAAGAGTGACAGCGGGAAGAAGGGATCATTACAAGACACTAGAGCAGACCTAGGCACCGCCCTTGGGAATTCACAGCAGACAGTGCGAAACAAAAATGGACCAGCTCTCACTGTCATCAGATTTTAAGCCTACTGCTTGCTCTTTAAGGTTCATTTCAGGTTTTGGTTTTTTAATTCCCCAGAGTAGAGAGGGAGATAGAATAAGAAAATATAAATTAACTTTGAAAGACTTGGGAATATGTGCATTTCAGGAAGATTGATGGAGGAAATACGAAAGAAACTGTGGATTATTAGGGTAATTCATGTACTCACCTAATGGTCAGTGGATAAAGGGGGACCTTGGGAAACTGTAAAGACTGATTTTGGGTGCTCTGCCTGTCTTTACTCTGATCATTACGTACCATTCCATTAGGCCTTCACTAGGTTAATCGGCTGGCACATATAATGATTTTATGAGATTCATTGACATTTTTTATTCATTCAACAAATAATTGATTTATCACTCATTGTATAGCAGGTGCTGAGGATAGAGGGATACAGTCATGGACAGAAGTAGCTACCACACTTACTGATTTTTCATAGCATCATCACACTGTATGAATTCATAATTGCTAACCAAAATAAATATTCTGAAAGAAGGAGTCCTGTTTCTGTGAGAACATGAGCTCAAGGATTCTAACCTAGAGTGAGGAGAGGTGACTAAATAGGGCTTTCATTCCTGAAATGTGAAGGTTAGGTGGAAAGAAAGAAGTGTGTCTGTTTGGGAATAGGGTATTGGGAAACCATTTTTTTTTTTTAAGATTTTATTTATTCACCTGACAGAGAGACTGAGAGAGAGCACAAGCAGGCAGAGCAGTTGAAAGATGAAGAGGGAGAAAGAGAAAAAGGCTCTCCTTGGAGCAGGGCCCCAGTGTGGGGTTCAATCCCCTACCAGAGCTGAAGCCATTTAACCGACTGAGCCACCCAGGCACCTGTGGGAAAGCATTTTAGATAGGAGGAGCGTTCGAGACAAAGGTTCTTGTAAGAGACAGATAAGGTCCTTGGGACACCTGGGTAGCTCAATTGGTCGTGATCCCAGGGTCCTTGCTCAGCGGGGAGCCTGCTTCTCCCTCTGCCTGCCACACCCCCTGCTTGTGCTCTCTCTCTCTCTCCCTCTGACATACAAATAAAATGTTTTTAAAAATGAGAGAGAGAGAGACAGAGACAGAGACAGAGACAGATAAGGTCCTGATGGATAGCTCAGGGTCAGGGCTGATAGTTTGAGGAACTTAAAGTTTAAGCAAAGTGAAAGTAATTCTTACTAGTATTTTGATAGGTGATCTACAAGTGTGAGCCTGCGGCGGTGGTAAGACAAGTCACCAGGTGTCTTCTAAAACATCTGCTAGCACTTCTGAGAAGGGGATCCCATACCCCAACAGATTTTAGAGTGAAAGAAAGTAGCCTATTGGGGGGGGGGGATAAAGAATATCATGCACATGATGAAGAGAACAGTCATCCTGGTTTTAAAATCCTAGAAGTTTGACTTAAACTTTTATTGAAATGTACCCAGGAATTTTAAAAGAAGTCCCCTAATTTTGCCAGGCCAACTATTTGTCCTCCGAGAAGATGATCTTCGAAAAGCTAATTTTAGTAACACTGATTATTTTTTTATGTTGTGTCCTATATCTTAATCCCTGAGTATGAAAACTATTACCATCAGAAATAGCTGTCTTTAAAACCATTTTTATGCCCACTAATGTCCCCGAATACTCGTCTTTTGTGAATGATTATCATTCCAAGGCCCTTGTTGTTTACATGGTCCCTAAACCTGTTTT
>PISX010014333.1:0-53475 GCA_004024625.1 Mellivora capensis
TAGCCAAACTATGGAAAGAACCTAGATGTCCATCAACAGATGAATGGATAAAGAAGATGTGGTATATATACACAATGGAATACTATGCAGCCATCAAAAGAAATGAAATCTTGCCATTTGCAACGACGTGGATGGAACTAGAGGGTATCATGCTTAGTGAAATAAGTCAATCGGAGAAAGACAACTATCATATGATCTCTCTGATATGAGGAAGTGGAGATGCAACATGGGGGGTTGGGGGAGGTAGGAAAAGAATAAAAGAAACAAGATGGGATCAGGAGGGAGACAAACCATAAGTGACTCTTAATCTCACAAAACAAACTGAGGGTTGCTGGGGGGAGGGGAGTCAGGAGTGGGGGGTAATGGACATTGGGGAGGGTATGTGCTATGGTTAGTGCTGTGAAGTGTGTAAACCTGGCGATTCACAAACATGTACCCCTGGGGATAAAAATACATTAAATGTTTAATAAAAAATAAAAAATTTAAAAAAATCTTACCCTGGTTTGTCTGCTTTTTATGATAATCCTCCACAACTAGATCCCAACTACTACTTCACCCAGCATCTCCTTCCGTCTTTGGCTGGACATATTTAAGGTGATGGTTTGGGCCATTTTGAGGGAATTATTCAGTTTTCCTTGGTCTTTCCCATGTATACAGGAGGTACACATGTCATTAAACTTCAATTTTTTTTCTCCTGTTAAGCTATCCTTTATTAAAGTGTGTATCAGCCAAGAACATAAAAGATCAGAGAGAAAATTATTTTTCCTCTCATCCTTACACTTTTATGTTTATTAAGGGGTAAAAAGAAATAAAAAATCATTTGTTTCCCTCAAATTAAAAATAAAGGTAGAATATGACACACACAAAAAATACCTTCACAGAGACAACTAAAAGAATGGTTTGACCAAATATTTGCATACTGCGGCCTAGCCAGGTTGACACCGCATTACCCATAACAGTAAACATGTAGGAGGAATTTCTCAGGACAGAAATGAACTCACCACGCCAACAATGACAGTAGGGTACCAGCTGCTGCAGGATGAAAAGTGTTCCCGAGTAGGCTCTTACATACTGAGGTGTAGAAAATTATTCTATCCTGAAGCTCAGGAGGGTCCTCTGTGTCTCTCGAAGCACTGGTGAGCTTGTAATTCCAACAGGCAGTTTCAGGTCTGGGAAGGCACCGGGGTATAAAGTGCACTGAGAAGCAAGCAGAATAGAGCAGACCGACTGACCTTGAAACCCCGAGGTGTGTACAGAGGCTCAAAAGTCCTACTCAAATTTCTAAAGAGTACACTGGTTGTAGGTAGACTGATTGGCATTTACGGGTTCCTGAAGAAATATGCTGGAGAGAGGTTGGTGTTCAGTCTCTACGGGGAGGCTTTCTGATGAACACAACCTTCTAGCCTCTCCGTGTCAGAGACGGACAGGTGCAACTCAAGCACCTATTAAAAGGTGCTTCTACGAAGAAGATGAATTCAGAGGCACACAAAGCACAAGGTGGCATAACAGTGATATACTGCCTCTGGACAGGGACATGGGAAGAAAATGCTTCTCAAAGCCTGGGGCATGCAAGTGTTAGGAAAGGCAATGTCTTGGAAAAGTCATGGCGGACGCATCAGGAACTGCATATGTCTTTGAGCCAAATGTGAAGCAAGGGTTTTAGTTTAGGAATCCGCTCAGGGTGATTCTCCAGCTGAAACAAGTGACGCAGTCCAGAAGCCATCATCATGGAAGGCAGTTTTCACGGGTCTCATCGTCCCTTGTTAGAGAGATGGAAGCATTTGTGGTGGTGTAGCATTGCGAATGGCAGTTCAGAAGAGGTAGGAGGGGCCCTGGCCAGACAAAGAACCTAAAGACCATATCGCATGGTAGAAACAGAAACCAGAACTTTCTGTTCATAAACCTTAAAACAGATGTGGTGAAAGAATTATAAATTATTATTTTTGTAGTGGGGGAGGCGCAGAGGGAGAGGGAGAGAGAACATCTCAAGCAGGGTCCATGCTCAGCACAGAGCCTAACGTTGAGATCAGGACCTGAGTCGAAATCAAGAGTTGGTTGCTTAACTGACGGAGCCACCCAGACGCCCCAGAATTAGAAATTATTGTATTAACCTGGATCCTCCCTAACCCAGGTCTTTTGTTTGCATCCAGAATTTCTGCTCAAAACAAACAAACAAACAAAACAAAACATTCCTCTAGCTTAGCTAACAACTTTGGTAACTGGATGGCATGAGTGGGTCCACATCAGAAGCTGAGTCTGGGTCCGGGAGAAGCATGCCAGACAAGAATGCAAAATCCTAAGTATGAGAGCTGAGGCAAGATTGGGGGTTCAAGAGAAAGGGAGAGGTTGGCCTGACAAAACCAAGGAATTCATACTTGGAGAAAGGAGAGGGACAGCTCTGAGCAATGCAATGCCTGGGTGGTTCTTACACCGGGTTGGCACAGTGATGTCAGAGCCATACATCCCTGTGTGAGCGTGTGGGCATGACTTCAGATGCTTGGACTCCCCCAGGAGGACGAAGGGCCACCATCTGGGAAGAGGTTAATCCATTTCTCCTTTCACATCCTGCCTCAGAGCAAATCCAAGAGCAACTTCTAACTAAGCCCATACTGTTATTTTTTTCCAACTTACTGAAGTGAAATTCACATAAATTAAAGTTAACCATGTTAAATTAAAAAATTCAGGGGCATTTAGTACATTCACAATGTCACACAGCCATCACTCTACCTGGTTGTGTCACTCCAAAATAAAACACATACCCAGTAAGCTGGTTCTCCCCCATTCCTCTCTCCCTCGTGTCCTGACAGCTATGGGTCCACAAGCTGCCTTTGTGGTTTTACCTATTCTGTACGTTTCATATGTATGGAATCATAAAATATCTACCACATTTCGTGTCTGGCTTCTTTCACTTAGCATAATTTCAGCTCTTCCATATTTTAGCAGGAATTTAAATAAAGCAGAGAATAGGGCAAAATAGGAAGTCAGTAGCAAGCTTAATGGCATATCGGCGAATACTTACTGAGCTTTTAGTATATACCAGGATTTGTAGATGTATAAAGTACCTTCTAGACAAAATGTCCTTCATAGACAAAATCTTGTTTTTCTTCAAAATAGCCTTCTGATTTAGATCTACTATAGTTCTCATTTTAGAGACCACGGAGATAATAAGTAATTTCTAAGATCACAGATTAACGACACTGGCTGCCAGTTCGAGGCTGGTTCCTTTAAAATGCATTCTTCACTGCTTGAGTGCGTGTACCTTTCATTACAGAACCTTAAGAGAAAGTAGGGCTTGAATATGAGTGGAGGAAGGAAAATGAGATTAGTTACAGCAGAGCACTCTTTCCTTAGAGATAGCCCTTTCATACTCCAACTAATCTATTCCCATCTTTACAAGTGTCTAGTATGTATCTAATGGGCATAGATGTCTTATCTCTGTTTTATATTCTCGAAAGCCAGGTGACAAGTCCTTTTTATCTCTGAGCAAATCATTCCTGATATCAGTATGTACATAGGCCTATTATTTGCTTCCTGTAATAGGATAGGAGCCAGACTGATGGGGTTTATATGCAGCCCCACACTGAAGTCAGGGCTGTAGGAGACAAATGGACAAGGAGCTCATCCCATGTTGATCCAGGGTCTCTACAGTTAACCTTGTTAGCTGACAGCACAGGAAGTGGCCATGATGGTGGCCCTATGAAGTTCCATTATCCTTGTAGACCAAGAACTGCTGCTATATTCCTTGAATATACATAAATTAGAATAGGAGATAATGGAAAATACACTTTTTTTTTCCCTGTAGCTGCTGTTGTTTAGTTCAGAGGTCTCTGACCACTAGGAATCACAACTGGAAGGGATGAAGTAGACTCCCTACACTCAGAGATCCTAGTTTTTAAAACAGGTACATGGACTGGGTGGAGCTATTTCCTTTGATGAGTGGAGTATGTTTTGAGAGTGGGAAGGAAAGGAGCCATTGGATAATTTTGTCACCAGAATTATAGGGGGCAGAGGAAACTGGTTCTTGCCCAGAATCTATTTTGCTCTCCATTCTGGACATGGACTTTAACTACATTTTAGCAACTGCTGCTGGTAGTTCTATATCATGGCCACATTCTGGAACATTATTGACAGTAAGGCATGCCAGGCCAGGGGCAAGAACTGTCATGGTGACCTCCGTTGTGCCTTTCTTACAGTTTGCTGCATATACATACAGGGTTTTAAGGAATGACAGAGAGCAGATAGAAGAAGTTAGGGTCATCGGATCACAACCTGGAGCAAGCTGCCTCTGGCCAGGGGCTCCCAATGTGAATTATTATGCCTGAGAAATGAATTTCTATTACATGTAAGGTGTTAGACTTCCATGTGTCTTTTGCAGGGTCTATGCTCATCACACCACTTTCTACTTTCTGTATACCTGGCACAAGGCACTTAACTTCTTTGGGTTTCATTTTCCTAATTGGTAAAAGGGTTATTTATAGGCACTGTCCTCGAAAAAATGTGAGGATTAAATAATTTAATAGATTTAAAGTATTTAGGACAAATCTTGGCATGTACTAAGCACTAGATAATATTAATCATTATCTCTTAAAGAACCCTCATTTGATCTCCAGAATGCTAGGTCTTCAGAAATAGCCTTTTGTTTTTGTTGTTGTTGTTGTTTGTTTGTTTGTTTTGTCTTTTTATTTTTTTCTCTAGTAATTTTCATTTTGAAAACATTTCCTATCTTAGACATACAATTAATAAAAAATGAGCTGTTACTCATTGGGACCTCTGATTAATGGTGTGTTTTACTTTTAATTGAGCTGTTGTTCTATCTTTTAAACTCTATGAAAGATCAGATTTCTTGATTTCTTAATGACCAAGGGTGAGGGCAGGCCCTGGTCCGAGGGACACTCAAAGATAGAAGGTACCTAAGAAGATTAGTGAGCTCTGTTTACTTGGTTGTGAAATAGTCCCTAGCTAAAGGATGGCATGACTTGCTCGTGAGAGTTAAACAATCTTAAATATTCATCTGACATTCACAGTCAGATTAGGCCCTAAAAGGGGAACCTTCCAGGGTAACTCATCTTCACTAAAGAATATAGAATTTGAAAGTAGTGTTTGTCATCTAGCCACTGCAGGACTGGGGAGAGAATCAAGCTAATTTCCACCTCTCACCCTCTTAGAGAGTCAGTAACATGCGTAGCAGAGACCCACACAGAGTGTGGCAGAGATAGTCCTCCTTGTATCGTCTGGATATTTGAGGAATAGCTGTTCTTCCTCTAACATGAGATGATTTGGGGGAACTAAAGCTAGGTGTGGTAAGATCTCACCCTCCAGATCGGGGAGTGGATGGGTTGAAACCTGGTAGAACCTTCACAGTGGACAGCTAGAAACACAAGACTAAGCAATCTGGGTCTAGTAGTAGGAAGACTCGAAGCCTCAACCGTTACTTTTTGAGACTATCCAAACAGATTGTAAGGCTGTTTCACATGCCAGGAAAGAGCATGTTCTTAGTTTTACAAGTGACAGGGGCAATTCACCACCTTCTGAAAAGAAAATGTTGATTCTTGTGAGAATAAAGGCAGCTAGAAAAATTGAAGAACTGGGTCTTCTCCATCCAGCCATCCAGCCATATTCTGGAGGAACAGTCCTCAGGCCCGCTAATAATGTCTTAAACAAAACTCTTTATTGATGTATAACTGGCATATAAAACACTAGTTATTTTGAGATTACAATTTGAAAAGTTTTGACTTACATACACAATCATGAATCATCATCACAATCAAGATAATGAAAGTAAACCCCACTCCCCCCAAAGTTCCTGCCCCTCCTCACCCCATGCCCATCTCCATAAATCACTGATCTGCTTTCTGTTGCTATAGATTAGTTTGCCATTTTGGAACTTTATATAAATGGAATCATACAGCTGGTAATTTTTCTGTCTGTCTTCTTCCACTCGGCATAATTAAATTGAAATTCACCCATGTCGCATTGTCTGTGAACAGTTCATTCCTTTTTAATTGCTCCGTGGTAGGATTTCACTGTTTGGATATGCCACAATCTGTTTATCCACTTACTTGTTAACAGACACTGGAAGTGTTTCCAGTTGAGGGCGATTACAAATAAAGCTGCTATTGACATTTGTGTACAAGCCTTTGTATTAACATATACCTTTGGAGGCTCCTGGGTGGCTCAGTGGGTTAAGCAACTGCCTTCAGTTCAGGTCATGATCCCAGAGTCCTGGGATCGAGTCCCACATCAGGCTCCCAGCTCCATGGGGAGTCTGCTTCTCCCTCTGACCTCCCCTCTCATTCTCTCTCACTCTGTCTCTCTCTCTCAAATAAATAAATAAAATCTTAAAAAAAAAACAAGAAAATAGCATATACCTTTATTTCTCTTGGGTATCTACCCAGAACAGAATATCTGGATGATTAGCAGGTGTTTAAATTTTTAAGAAACTGCCAGAATGTTTTCCAGTGTAATTGGATCATTTCACATCCCCACCAACCGTGTATGGGAGTTTCTATTCTCCATGTTCTTGTTAATACATGTTATGATCAGTCTTTTTCATTTTAGCCATTCCAAAAGAAGTATAGAAGAATTTCATTACGGTTTTAATTTGCATTTCCTAACAACTAATGATACTGAGTATCTTGTCTTGGGTTTATTTGTAATCTCCAAGTCTTCACTGGTGAAGTGTCTGTTCAATTATTTTGCACACATATTATTACTCGGGTTGTTTGGTATTTTGTTACTGAGTTGGGTTTTTTTTTAAGATTTTATTTATTTATTTATTTGACACAGAGAGAGAGACAGCGAAAGAGGGAATACAAGCAGGGAGAGTAGGATGAGGGAGAAGCAGGCTCCCCGCTGAGCAGGGTGCCCGATGCAGGGCTCGATCCCAGGTCCCTGGGATCATGACCTGAGCAGAAGGGAGATGCTTAAAATGACTGATCCACCCAGGTGCCCCGTTACTGAGTTCTGAGCATTTTTTATGTATTCTGGATACATGACTATTATCAAATATATGCTTTATAGATATTTTCTCCCAGTCAGTGGTCTCTGTTTTCTTAAAAAATACACCCTCAAATATTAATCTCAAAACCTGCTTTTGGGAAACCAAAGCCTAGATAGCACCTTGTAAAAAAATTTAAAAATGCTGTGATACACAGTCACCAAGAAGAAAGCAACACTACTTTTAAAAAAATCATTGAGTGGTAGGGTGATTAAATTGGTGTTCAGATAATAATGAAGTTGCATTAGATTTTTATTGTATGTCATACATCGGAGTGTGGTTATTTACACTTTATATATTATTGTATTTTCTCATGTTCACCTTGACACAAGCAAGGAAGAGCTGCTACATTCATCAGTCAAAGGAACTTAGATCCGACCCAATGCTGGACGTTATGCCACTACTTATCCAAACTATTTGTATAAAGATTTTTCACTTGAATCAACTGTCAAGCAAGAAGGAAGTACAGTTTCTAGGAAGAAGCAAGTGGATAACAACAAATTACTCTGTGAGACCCAAGAACTAATATTTGCTTAAAAATGGTAATAGATCATCCAAATTAAAAAAAAAAAAAAAGGTCTATTCATCTATGGAGTGCTCATACTAGTACTTGCTAGTCAACTATAAAATAAAGCACATATATTGATAAGTGTGTGTATGTGGGTGGGTGGGTGTGTGTGTGTGTGAAATTGCATGGTGAAAGCTGTGGGAAGGAGGGTATTTGTAGGAGATTCCTAACAGAAAATCTGTCTTTGGTTGCCATCATGGATCCAAGATGCCCCGGTGTGGTAAAGATGATTATGATGGTGTCTCATGGATCTCACTCACGGATCAGAGGGAACAGGATCTATATCTTGCAGCACTAAGTCTTCATAAATTTCAGGTTGAGGCAATAAATCTTGATAAGGATCTTCAGAATGTGATCTGATCAAGCAACTTAGTGCAGAAACCTAGAAATATGATATCATAATATTTACAATTACTTCACCTCAATTTTCAGTGACTTTTGTCTGATCTTGTCAATTTATCCCTGCAATGGTCTAGGTAGCTCACTGATTCTCAGGTGGTGGTACTCCTACTCCCACCCCACCCCCAACCCAGGCAGGGGATATTTAGCTATGTCTGAAGACGTTTTGGTTGTCAAAATCGGGGGTGGGAGACATTGTTGACCTCTAAGGGATAGAAGCAGGGATGGTGTTAAACACCTTACTTTGCACAGATCAACCCCACCACCTCCACAACAAGTAATTATTCATTCCCAAATGTCACTAGTGCCACAGCTGAGACACCCTGCCCAGCCGAGGTGTCCACAACAGCCAAGGCAGAGATGGGGCAATTCCAGCCACATCTGGAACCACCGTAAAATACATTTTTCACTGATCTTGTTGCGTATTTATGTAGCCAGCAATTCATGCCAGGATCTACAGGAGTTTGAGGAGGAGTAAGAGACAGGGTCATTCCAAAAAAATAATAAAATGCTGTCCATGAAGGAGCACCTGGGTGGCTCAGTCGGGAAAGTGTCTGCCTTTAGCTCGGGTTGTGATCTCAGGGTTCTGGAATTGAGCCCCGTGCGGGGCCCCCTGATCAGCGGGGGGTCTGCGTCTCCCTTTCCTTCTGTTCCTCCCTACCCTCATGCTCTTTCTGTCAAATAAATAAGATCTTTTAAAAAATGCTATCCATGAACACAGAGAGATATGTCCCTCTCTCTTTCGTCCTAGGAACATGGAAACAAAAATATTGGTATGATAAATTTGGGGGGGTCACAAGGCCAACCATTTTTGAGGGCTTTCAGAATCTATGACATGCGGCTATGTGAGATATATACACATATGAATATGTAGGTACACATGAGCACAAGAACATGTCGGCATGTAGATGATTGATGGGATAACATGGAAAATCATGAGGTGTGGAATTACTAGTTAAATTATGTGTTCCCAGAGTTGTTGCCTCTCTTACTTGACTGCGACATTTTCCATTAAGTATTTATTTTATCTATGTGATTTTCACAAGTTGAAGACATGGGTAAATCCACTGTTTCCTTATCTCACAACCCAGTAAATATAATACATGTTCAGTATATTTTGGATGAATGGATAAGAAATGGATGTGTAATGTGTGAGGGAATGAGGGAAACTGTGTAAATCATGAGGAATAAAATGTTTCTACAAAGAAATAGGTAGAGATAGATTGTCTGGTGAGTGTAACAGAGCCACGGTTGTCTAAATTCACCAGCTCCCTGTCTTCCCATTAAGAGGGCTTTTGGAGGTGATTGTGGTGGTGGTTTTGCCATCTCTATTCAACCAGAGATGGAAGTTAACAGTTAGCACCTATGATTCTCTGAAATGCTTTAAATGCTCCCTCATCTTCCCAATAAAAAAAGGCTACTCACCCAGCTGATCTCATTGCCATGCACAGTGTAAGTAAGCCCACTGAGCAAGAAGGAAATAACAATTTGCACACAAGTCACTATCATTTGAAAGATCACGATAACCTACGGAAGACAAGAGGAGCAGGAGCTTAGATTTTCCCACTTAGCTTTAGCCTGCGCTATGCCCCCGCTGGTTGCCCAGGGGCAAGGGTTAGTGGATATTTTGCAGAACAATGCACTCCCTATCCAGGATATGCACATTCTCTTCAGACAGAAGACTGGATCAGACACAAACCTTGCTTCAGTGAGCACCCAGACATAAACTCCTACAGAAACAAATGTGAGGTATGGGAGTTCTAAATGGCAAAGTTCTGCAAAAAAAACTCCCTTCACATTCTAGAGTGAGTTATTACTACTTCAGCCATTTTGTCCCATTTATTAGACAAACACTGACTATGAACAGGCCAGGATTTCTGTCTGTCTATCTGTTTCTTTCTCTCTCTCTCTCACACACCCATACCCACATATACACAGGCATACACATACATACACAAGGGTCATGAGATTCAACTTTACTTGCAGAAAAAATGGATTTACCAACATTCCACTTGCCTTTTAAATTAACATTAAAAGGACACAGACCAGCTCCCAAATTTTATATAATTTTAACTATAATTTAAGTGTCTACTTTAACTAATTCTAATCCATAGGCTAATTTTCAATTAGTGTTCCAGATCAAGTCTCTCTTCCCTGATCTATGAACAATAAAAGACTGTTCATAGATCAGTGGGGACGGGCGGTGGTTGTTGGGGGGGCGGGGGGCTGTTCATAGATCAGTGTGCCCAGAGAAGAGAGAGAATTTGGAATGATAAGAGTATATGTTTTTCAAATGACACACTCACACAATTCTTCAAGTCTAATATCAGGTTTTTGTTTCCTTTTTTAACAAAATTCATGATTACATTTGTTTGGTTTTATTTCTACCTCCCCCCCCCCCCCCCCCCCGCCCCCCCGCCCCGTTACTTTTCAACCTTGAGAAACTTTATGGTAGGCTTTAATCCCTGAGGGCTAATGGAACTGAAAGCAAGCATCACAGGTGAAAAGACCATCCAACAAAATAGTACTTACACTTACAAAAGTTTTAATCAGTGAACACTCAGGTAACTCTGAGCATTCAGATAAGAATAGATCAACTAAATTCACTGAGAGAAGAACTATCCCAGTGCTTGAAAGTAGTGTGCTGATAATGTTAGCTCCAATAGTCACTCCAGCCTGCAAGAGAATAGTGCATTTATTAGAAGTACTCAGAGCCTTTGTCTTTCTGGATGCCACTTCTGCAGTATCCTTGAGTCACACCCTGGCTGCATGGGCTAGTGTAGGTGAGCCTTCATAAGCAATCCAGCCTCCTTACCGGAGCAGTTTGCTGGCAATCCACCTCACACATGGGAGAGAAGGAAATACCTGGTCCTCCCAGAATGAAAGGTCATGGACAGAGCCAACGTGGTGGGGATTCTTTTTGTTCTGATATCACTGGTAGGAGTGATCTCTAATATGTCCACCTGAATTAGAAGCTCCTGGAATTAGAAGCTCCCTGATACAAATGCACAAACATATGCACCATCCTCCCCATTTTAGCCTTCCAAAATGTACCTCTTCAACCATTGTGATGGGATCTGTATGTAATGATTCCCTTACCAGATTTTTTCTTACCAGATTTGTTTCTTACCAGATTTTTTAAAAAGTGTTTGCTAAAATTCAATTGAACACTTTCTCCTCCTAAAAAAAAGCTAAGTATATGCCTCATATGCTAAAGAATTAATAGATCATTGAAGAAAAGTTGCAAGGTAGTCAATAAAATAGACTGGAAAATCCAAATTTTGTGTTGGTTTAGCTTTGTGTAGAGAGTCAGAGTCAACTGTTCTTATTAACTCATGAAATGAGCAAAAGGGAAAATGATACTCACCAGAAATTTTGCTTGTTTTTTTGTACATGAGATGGTCAAAGACCCAGATGTGATGAACTGTTTGTAAGACAGGGAAGACATTCATGGGGGAGAACTCTTTCCCATCCACATCAACCACCACCACCCTGGATGACCTAACTTGAACCCCACATCTCACCCAGTCAATATGTATATTCTGACAGAATATTCCTAAAGAACAAATCATTGAACTGAATCAAGTTGGATCTGAGTCTACTTTGGGCATATGGATGGAAGAATATTGATGTGGACAGAAGGTGAGGCAAGGGCTCCATGTAGATGCCATGAGTTGTGACAAAGTTGGATGGGAAGAATGATCCTGCCCTACACACTCCCATCCTAATCTAGCCAAACATATTCCAACCTGAAAGTTCAGGTTTTCTGATGTATGCCTGGATCATCTCAGTTAAGTATGATCTCTCTTTTCAAAGGAGGGAGCATGGGACTCAAGCATTTTTTTTTATTTTGGCCAAACACTTGCAGTTGGTCCAGAGGCTACTTTTGTCACCTTCTCTCCTACAAATTCCCTATCTACTCAGCACGGTGGCTCTGCTTAAAAAAAAAAAAAATCTCAGCTGTTGTCTATAAAAAGAGAGGATAAACTAATTAAATACATTTTCCCTTTATTTATAATTTCCAAATAACTTCTTTGGTTCCTGAAGTAGTTCTAATAGATATACTCACAGACGCTCCAGCCCAGAATGGGTAGCCAATATAAAAGCAGAATAAAAGACTCCTGTCCTTAATGTACCAGTAGAAAAAAATCTCAATGATGCCAGCTAAGAAGCATTTCAGACCAATCATTATCTGCGCTACCTGGAGGAAGAAAAACAGAACATAGGGGAGATGTAGAAACTCTTCACAATTAGAGACATCTTTCCCTCGGATCTCAAGACCATATATGAATCACATGTGATCTTTTCCACCTTAATTGGAAAATAATCCTTGGAAGAGAATCCAAAGAAATTGTATTGGTTTGCCAAGCCTTGTTGATGGATATTACCTCATGGGGATATTACATTTGGGAAAAAATCCCATTTGATCTCTGGGAGCCCAGAACACCTTCATCCCAAAACATTTGACCTAATGGTACACCCAAATATATTGTCCTCACTCACTTCTTACCTAATCTTATGAATTGGCATGAAATAATTTATCCCAAATAAAATTACATACCACGTTAATTTTCCATACTCACCCCCCAATGTCTACAGGACTAACGGTAACTTACACCCAGGGATTGCAGATTCTTCTTAAGGAAGTTATGCAGCTTGCTGGGTAGATGTCCATCAGAATCAGATGAGCCGGCTTGTCCCACCTGCATGCTTTGAATTTTATTTGTTGAAATGCCCTCAACAAACGCACCGGTACCAACGACATCTCTCATTCTGTAAAAGACCACACGTAGTCAGAATTCTTCAGCAAGCCCCACGACGCTCAGGGAGCAGAATGCTACACACATTTCTGGAGGCATTTTGAAGAAAGCAGCTGCACACTTCCTAGTACTGAGAGGATTATATGTATATTTTTAAAGATTTTATTTATCTGACACAGAGAGAGAGACAGCCAGAGAGGGAACACAAGTAGGGGGAATGGGAGAGGGAGAAGCAGGTTTCCTGCAGAGGGAGCCTGATGCAGGGCTCAATCTCAGGACCCTGGGATCATGACCTGAGCCAAAGGCAGATGCTTAACGATTGAGCCACACAGGTGCCCCAGAAAGGATTCTATTTCATAGGAAGAGAAGACACTGGCAAAAGGTATCACCTGTAAAACTTGTTCCCCTGGCTCCCAACAAATCTATGTGAAGGAGATGATAAGCAACCCTTACTGGAGGCCTGGAAGCCTGGGTTCTGAGGCCCTACATGATGGAATCAATGGACTATGGAATTCTGGAGCACAGTAGTGGGAGACAGACAAAGACAGGTAAATGGGGTGTCACTCCCAAGAATCAAAGATGCTCACCATTGCAAAGGGTGAAATCTGATTGAAAGGATGCGTACCGTAATGTCAGGCACACCCTGGCAAAGATCTCGACTCTCCTATTTTTTTGTTCTGGAGCTTCAGAAAACTCATGTACATTCTCCAAGTTTCTTTCTTTTTAAGAGATTTTATTTATTTGAAAGACAGAGAATGAGAGAGAGCACAAGACGCGGGAGGGTCAGAGGGAGAAGCAGACTCTCCACGGAGCAGGGAGCTGGATGTGGGACTTGATCCCAGGACTCCAGGATCATGACCTGACCCGAAGGCAGTCGCTTAACCACTGACCCACCCAGGCGCCCCCATTCTCCAAGTTTCTATTCTTCAGTTGTGATTGAGGAATAGCCGTGTTTATCTCACCTCATAAGGACTTTATGATGTAATGTTATTGAGATAACTCATCAGAGCTATTTAATAATCGGCAATATGAGGAGTGTTTCCACTTAATTTCTTTTCTCCTCAGAACAAGAGCAATTTAAAGCTTTCCTGTTAATTCTCCCATATCATTGCCTAAAATTTCAATATGATCAATTTTTAGAATAGAACAGAATGGATCTCACTCTATTGGCTTTTCCTCTAAGCCTAAATTATTATTTTTTTCTTTAGAAAGCTACACTGTTTTTTTTTCTTTTTTCTTTTGAGAGAGAGAGAGAGAGAGCAAGTGAGCCCATGGTGGTGGGTGAGGCAGAGGAAGAGGGAAAGAAAGAATCTTAAGCCTGACGTGAGGCTCAATCCCAAGACCCTGAGATCATGAGCTCAGTTGAAATCAAGAGTAGGAGGCTTCATTGACTGAGCCACCCAGGCGCCCCAAAGCTATACTATTTTTATATACTTAACATAATAAATGCATTATAAGATTTTGAAAAATAGAGAAAAATTCATGCAAAGTTAGATTAACTACACACAACTAATGACATTTGTTTCCATTCCATCTCAGTAGTTGTTGAATATACATAAATGGTTTTTGAGATCTTAATTATGGTTTATGTGCATGCTTGTCTCTAAATTTTTTACACTTAGCATTATATATTAAAACTCTTTCTAAGTGTCTTCTAATCATCACTTTTACATCTGCACAATATTTGATAAAAAGGCTAATGGTATATTTTATTGAGCATTCTCAAGATGCCATATATTTAAGTGACATTTTTGTTATTGTAAATAAATATCCATTTAACATTAATATTTATAAAATTTCCTTTTGTGGGATTACTGCATCAAAGTGTAAGGATTATATAGCATGTGTTACACATCCCAAATTTCATGCCAAGAAGATTTTCTCTGTTTTCATCGTCACTAGAAATACCTGGATTATCAGGTTATGACACTCTCACTGAAACACTTCTTTTCTAAAGATTAAATTAAGTATTTACAAAATATTTCAAACTGAATGTAAAACATAGTGGCAGGTTTTTTTTTTCTTTTTCTGGTGGTGACATTCTAGTAATTTAAGATTTTTTTTACTTTTGTTTCTTTAGCATCTAGACCATCGCTTGGCATCTAGTGGGAGAATAACCTTTACTTTTTAAAGGAATTAATGATAAACAATGAAAGGAAGATATTGCTGAAATTCTAAAACAAAAACAAGTAATTCTTTTACGGGTAAAACATGAATTCTGATGCAAAAGGACAGATAGAATTAAGGACAACACATGTTGCTCTAGAAGCTTCCTGAATTACTTTTGACCATGGAGTGTACATTGGCTTCTGTGAATTCCTTTTATCTGTGTATTTCAGAGTTTAAGAAAATGGCATACTCATCTTTTGGTGAAGAAGATCGTTTTATTTTCCAAAACTCTAATTTCAAAATAAAACACTGCCCTAACCTGTGTATGAGTGCATATGCACGTGGTTAAAATTTTTACAGGGATAAGAAGGGGAAAATAATGATTGTCTCTGAGTGCAGAAGAGGGGGAAAGGGGCTGAAGGCTCAGGGCTAAGGCTTCAGCTCTGCCTCCAAAGATTTATTTATTTTTATTATGTAACATTGAAGCAAATGAAGCCAATTGATTCTGGGCAGTAGGTGAAGTATTTGTAACAGTGTTGTCTGTGTGTATATCCTTACTAAAGAGATAGCAGCAAGAAAATACAACAACCAAATACAACACAACAACAGCTTTGTTGGCAGAGAAAGGATTTCCTGCTCCCTGCTCCCCTCCCTGGGTCCTCACTCTGCAAGCCTGGATCTGCTCCCAATCCAAGGATTTTGTGTATCCCCAGCCCAGACTCATCACAGAATCATTGCCAAATTCTACCAGAATATATGAAACTGAATATGCTCTGCACCTACCTTGATCTCTCTCCCAGGCTGCTGGGCTTTTAAGCAGCAAGCTATCCTGGCTTGCAACTTTGTGTTTCATCTCTTTCACCCAGTTGCCCCCCTGCCTTCTGCCCTGGAGAAGGATGGTTATGGTAGAATTGTTACTCTAGACTTCTTCATTTCCAGCTTCCGCTTACATATACGGGCAGTGGAGATAAGCAAGCCTTAATAGTATTGGAAGATAGTCAGCAATCTACCAACCTCGGAAACTCAGCTTCCTGGACTCTTCTGACCGTACATATGCTATCACGTTTGTTTTCATTTGATTCTTTTATTTAGACTCAAGCTCCCTGGCTGACATTTACATTAATGGTTCTGTTCTCATTCTTGTGATGTTCTCAACGTGCCGCCATCAAAAAGATAACTTCAAACCCTGGCCTCTTCCCCAGTGCCACATGCTTTTTCTCCTGGCTCAGAGGACACTTTTGAAAGGTTTAAAATGTTTCCTTTCCCTTATCTCCAACATCAGAGAGTGGTATAGTCAATGGCGTTCAGAATTTCTTCTTCCAGTCCTTACATGACACAAGGATCTACTTATGTATTTTAGAATTTTTTTTTTAAAGGAAGCTGAGAACTGGATTGAAGATCACGAGGCTTAGTCAACCCAAGTCTATCAAAACGCCTGCCTATGCTGTTAGGGTTAACTTCAGTGTGCCTATAATCCCAGAGCTGTTTTGGGGGGAGTACCTGCAAGGCGCTGACCTTGGTCAAGGCATGAACACATTGACTCACTGTGTTGCTTTGTAACCATGGGTCCGAGGAGTTTCTGGGTGGTTTGTGCCAGCTTGTCAGCATTATTTACTGATAACAGTGTGACTGCTGATTTGCACGTGGCTTCAGGGAGACCACAGAATGTGTGCTGTTGGGGCTGGTTG
This sequence comes from Mellivora capensis, assembly GCA_004024625.1. Lineage (NCBI taxonomy): Eukaryota > Metazoa > Chordata > Mammalia > Carnivora > Mustelidae > Mellivora > Mellivora capensis. The sequence continues at coordinate 16,522 of PISX010014333.1, forward strand.
CATAACACGCCCACAGGACAAGCCAGGTATAAGAAGTCCAACCACCACTTCAGTTTTGGGCTCCCTGGTCCTGAGGTATTCTGTTGGGATTCGCTGTCAAAAACAGAACGTGCATTCTGGAGGAAAGAGGAAGACAGCTGGAACTCAAGCCTGGCATTACGGACTGCGAGGCAGTTCTTAGCTGGAACATTTATCCTTAGTTTAATGCTATTGTGATATCATGTCCTATCCCTCCAATAGATCCTAGGTGTACACATAGTCCTACTGGGTCCTATGAATCTTCTACAATCTAGGTATATATATATTGTATATATATAAAATAATTGGTAAATACATTATTACCAATACAATATTACCAATTTTGTGGCTTAACACGATCCAAATGGGTTATCTCACAGTTTCCTTGGGTCCAGAATTGAGCACGGCAGGATGGGGTTCTCTGTCCAGGGTCTCAAATGGCTAAAGTCAAGTGTTGGCCAAAGCTACCATATCATCTTGGGCATGGGGGCATCTGCCAAGCTCATTCAAGGTGTTGACAGAGTTTAGTTCCTAATGACACTGGGAATGAGGTTCCATGTCCTTTTGGCTGTCAACTAGGGGCCTCTTGGAGGCCATCTGCCATTCACTGCCACATGTCTCTCTCCAAGACATGGCAGCTGCCCTGTCCCTGATCTCTAGACCCAGATTTAAGTGGCTTGGTGATGAGGTTGGGGCTGCTCAGACAATGTCCTTGACTAACCCCAAATCAACTCCTAGAATATTAATTATACCCTTAAAAGTCCTTTTGCCACACAGCACAATTCTGGGAGTGATACTTGATGATATTCACTAGTTTCATTCAAAAACCATTTTCACGAAATGGGTGGAGGGTTTTAATAGTATACTATATTTTATATATTATAATGTTTTATATATCTATGATTATGTTTATATATTATAATGTTATATCAATATTATTATTTATTAATATATATTATATTTTGTTAAGTTTTTTTAAATCTATGCATCAGGTTAAGTTGGTTAATAGTTTTCAAGTCTTTTATTTTCTTCTTGATTTTCTGTCTAGTTTTTCTATCAGTGATCGAGGATAAAATATTGAAACTCAATATTGCTGAATTCTCCTTTCAATTCTATCAGTTTTGCTTCCTATATTTGGGGACACATTTATTTACTCTTGTTTCTTTCTGCTCTGTTGACCCTTTTATCATTACAAAATATCCCTCTTTCTCTCTAATAATGTTTCATATTAAGTATATTTTATTTCACATGAACATAGCCCCTCCAGCACCCTTAAGGTTATGGTTTGTGTCTTTTTGAAGAAGCAAATAATAAGTAATTTCTAGAGGCGCATTGTCCCCGCCTCACTGATGACATGTGCAGACAAGTTTGCGGGTATGATTTCGTGCTGTCAGATTAGCTGCCGATAGGGAAATTCTCCAGGGATTCCGGATTAGTACACTGGCCTGCCTTTTCTATTTGGGGGGAAAATATTTCTCTTTATCACCACTGGGTGTCAGTACAGTCACGTGTGGCAGAAGCTCTGAAAAGCCATTACTTCTAAAACCTTCCCTTGTAGCAAAGGGAAGAGAAATTACCGCGGTCTAAGATTCCCTATTTAGAGGCATACGGACTCTCTTGAAGAAATGAAGGATTTTTTTAAAAGATTTTATTTATTTATGTGACAGACAGAGATTACAAGTAGGCAGAGAGGCAGGCAGGGAGAGAGGAGGAAGCAGGCTCTCCACGGAGCAGAGAGCCCAATGTGGGGCTCGATCCCAGGACCCTGGGATCATGACCTGAGCCGAAAGCAGAGGCTTTAACCCACTGAGCCACCCAGGCGCCCCAGAAATGAAGGATTTTATGAGATTAATCAGTTTCCAAATCCTAGAGGTGGATTGAGATTAAAATTGATTAGCCCCGTATCAGGCCCTCTGCTCAGGGGTGAGCCTGCCTCCCCCCTCTCGCTCTGCCTGTCTCTCTGCCTACTTGTGATCTCTCTGTCAAATAAATAAATAAAATCTTTTTAAAAAATTGATTAGAGGGACGCCTGGGTGGCTCAGTTGGTTGAGCAGCTGCCTTCGGCTCGGGTCATGATCCCAGCGTCCTGGGATCGAGTCCCATATCGGGCTCCTTGCTCGGCGGGGAGTCTGCTTCTCCCTCTGCCTCTTCCTGCCACTCTGTCTGCCTGTGCTCACTCTGTCTGACAAATAAATAAATAAAATCTTTAAAAAAAAAAATTGATTAGAGGATCAGAGTGGTGTAGGGAAGTTGAGGGAGGGGTGGGAGAAAATAGAAAATAAAACTCAAGTTAACTGAGCACCTTCTATGTATTAGATAGACATAACGGTGAGCACTTCACACACATGTTTTCAATACATCTTCATGTCTCAACGTAGATGGCAGTCTCATTGCCCTCATGCTAGAGGGGCGTGGGTGTTTAGCAGTTACGTTGAACCTATGGTGACAATTGACTTTGAGGGTTGTCTAAGGGGCTGGCTGCCTTTTCTGAGAAAGGAGTCAAAGCTAGGAGAGGCCCAGGAGGAGCTCCAGCACTAGAATGATGGAAGTGTTGGGGTGGCGTGATGAGGCACGGTGGAGTCAACCATGTGTGGAAGGACAGTGGCCCCATGTGTTTGACAGCCCCACTTCGAGTGTCCACTGGGGTGTTCTCAAGAGAAGGAATCATTCCCCACCCCCCTCTCTCGCACATGCGCGCACACACACACACACACACGCACATTTATCCCCTACATTCTTTCAGGCAGAGAAGAGGGTTCTTTATTCTGTGCTTAAATAGCTCTTAGTGCCCTGAATGGTGCTTCTCTACCTTTACAAGTCATCTGGTTTCCCCAGTTGATTATGAATTCCCTGAAGCCAAGCCAACATTCCATCTTATTCATCTTTGTAGCCCTGGCATCCAGCATAGTGTCGGTTAACCTCAAAGTCCCCATAAATGTTCGATATCCATAATAAGCAAATAAAGAAGAGGAACGGTGTAGAAATGTGTGTATCGGGAAGGAGGGCAGAAGAAAGGGAGATGATAATGAGGAGAGAGTTTGAAGAAAGAGCTGAAAGCTCCAACATCCTACTCTCAGAATGAAAAACAGAATGGGGAAACTGAGCATCAGATCTGACACAGTGGGTATGACCCTGACATAGTGGGTCAGGGCAGGGGAAACATGAGAAAATCTTTCAAAGAAATGGGGCTTGTATGAAATTAGGAGAAAAGTCTTTCAATACCAGCATGTGAGCGTGTGTGTGTGTGTGTAGGCTTAACATTTATGCTCACACAATTGTTCTTTCTTATTTTGAAATCAAGAAAAAATGAACGGGCTATCTCTCAATAAATATTCTAGTTAGCCTTTGTTTGCTTGTTTTGTTTGAATAGCTGCGGAGGGAGGAGGGAGTTCAAGTTTATGTTTATATCTATCACTGTTGACTTACTCAGTATTTAAAAGGAAAAGTAAAAAAAAATGAGTTTCCAAAAATATGTAATGATGATTTTGTGATATTTGTAATAAGAAATATATATATATATTTAGCCTTCCTTCCAGTTCCTGGAACAAATCTGTGGAATTTCCTAAGTGATAGAGCAGTAAAGATGTATTTTTTTATGTTAATGAGTTGACTTTGGGAAAGACCTCAGAGAACCTAAGGTTGGGTTGCAGAGCCCTCCAAGCAGAGGAACCAACCTTACAATTAGAGGATTGTAACTTTTAGTCCACTTGCCCCCCACCCCCAACATCTAGAAAGGGAAGAGGGGCTAAAAATCGAGTTTAATCACCAGGGGCTGATGATTTGATCAATCATATGTGTGTAACAAAAGCTCGATAAACTGCCAAAAGGATAGGATTGGGGTAGCTTCTTGGTAAACCCAGGGAGATTCAGGGACAGTGGTACTCCACACCCACTCCCATTCCTTGCCCTCCGTTTCTCTTCCATATGGCTATTCTAGAGTTATATCTTCTTATACTAAACTGGTAATCCAGTAAGTGAAATGTTTCTCTGAGTTCTGTGAGCCACTCTGGCAAATTAATTGAGCCAAGGATGGGGTCTTGAGAACTTCCATCTGTAGCTACTGAGCCCTTAACCTGTGTGGGGTTTGATGCTATCTCCAGGTACTTAGATAGTGTGAGGATTGAGTTAATGGCTTGGTGGTGTTGAAAAAACACACATCATAGAAATTGAATAAAGATTTTATTTTGAAGCTAGTTACTCACACAGCTCCTGAGACTTAATTGTGGGGGGGCTTGTCTGCAGGCTATAACGAAGATAATCATGTGATGCAACACTAGTGTCTACCATGAGAGAGTCTGAACACCACCACCATTACTCGGGGAACTCCCATTGACAATTAAGGAGGACAAGAAGGAGTTGTCTCCTTTACTTTACCATGACCTCTGAACCACAGTTCTGTCTAGTTTCTTGGGAAATGCCTGTTTGGCAGTCTAGGCAATGGTAATTTACACATTTGCACTTTGCCTAATGGCAAATGAAGAGACCCCCATTGAACACATATATTCAATAACAAGAAAACAAAGATATAAATTTTCAGTGTTCATTATATAAAAGCCTACATTTCAGAGAATTCAAAATTTGCTTTCTTGAGTTGAGTTTCTTTGGTTGGTTTTTATATAGCATCATAAAACCAAATTCCTGATGAATATTTCTCCTAAGAAGTCAATAGTTCTTCGTATCCAGGGTCAGAAAATGCCTTTAAGGGTTTTGCCAAGGGTATGCCGGAGTTATTCTTGTAACTCTGAGGCAAGAAAAGCACACTCTAAAAGAAACAAAATTTTATGTTAGTTCTTCAGACTTCACTCAGGTTCAGCTTCATATATATATACATACACATATAATAGATATATATTATATATATATTTATATCTACATTTATATCTAGATATAAATATCAATGTCACTTCCTCCATCTTTGCGTGTGCGTGTGTGTGTGTATACATATATATTACAAGATGAATATAGTATGTCATTAAGTTCTTTAAATAAGTGTGGCTCAATGGTCATTCTGCTTTCTGTAATACAATCTGGATAAATTAATGCTTTTTATTTCAGTGAAATGAAGCCGCGAGTCCATGGTGGTGGTAGAGGGCTGTCCCATGGAATTTGAAACAACTATTTTTTTAAAAGTATCTTTTAAGTGAGAAAAGAATTTTAACATCACAGGAAGGGGGCAATCCATGGAACGGGAGAAGATATTCACAAATGACAGTACAGACAAAGGGCTGATATCCAAGATCTATAAAGAACTCCTCAAACTCAACACATGCAAAACAGATAATCACATCAAAAAATGGGGAGAAGACATGAACAGACACTTCTCCAAAGAAGACATACACATGGTGAACAGACACATGAAAAAATGTTCATCATCACTAGCCATCAGGGTAAGTCAAATCAAAACCACATTGAGATACCACCTTACACCAGTTAGAATGGCCAAAATTAACAAGACAGGAAACAACAAATGTTGAAGAGGAGGTGGAGAAAGGGGAACCCTCTTCCACTGTTGGTGGAAATGCAAGTTGGTGCAGCCACTTTGGAAAACAGTGTGGAGATTCCTTAAGAAATTAAAAATAGAGCTTCCTATGACCCTGCAATTTCACTACTGGGTATTTACCCCAAAGATACAGATGTGGTGAAAAGAAGGGCCATCTGTACCCCAATGTTCATAGCAGCAGTGGCCACGGTCACCAAACTGTGGGAAGAACCAAGATGCCCTTCAATGGACAAATGAATAAAGAAGATATGGTCCATATATACAATGGAGTATTATGCCTCCATCAGAAAGGATGAATACCCAACTTTTGTAGCAACATGGATGGGACTGGAAGAGATTATGCTGAGTGAAATAGGTCAAGCAGAGAGAGTTAATTATCATATGGTTTCGCTTATTTGTGGAGCATAAGGAATAACATGGAGGACACTGGGAGATGGAGAGGAGAACTGAGTTGGGGAAAATTGGAGGGGGAGACGAACCATGAGAGACTGTGGACTCTAAGAAACAAACTGAGGGTTTTGGAGGGGAGGGGGTTAGGGGGTGGAGTGAGCCTGGTGGTGGGTATTAAGGAGGGCATGTATTGCATGGAGCACTGGGTATGGTGCATAAAGAATGAATTCTGGAACACTGAAAAGAAATAAAATTAAATTAAATTTTAAAACATCACAGGAAGGGAAACCAGAGCATAAGGACATGTAGCAAATCCAGTCATGTATGCAAATGCCCTTGATCAAGTCAAGGCTGTTCGAGAGACTAGGTCTGTGGTGGAAAGTGTTCCTGTCTGATAAAGACACAAACCAGGTTCTGGGGACCTGAGCACAAACTCATACACAATGCTGAGCAAGTCATTTAATTTCCAGGTTTCTGCATTTATAAAATAGAAAGCTTGAACCAGCCAATTTTTCAGATTCAACCATACCATTTGGTTCACCCTTAGCCAGTCAGCTACTCAATTGCCATCTGCATTACTCATCAGTCTTCCACCCCCATCAAGCCATCTCTCATGTGTGTCTCGTAACCGGCAACTGCTGACCCTTCTGCCACTCTTGCTGACATTGCTCAACACAGCCCAGAACTGGAGATACACTGGGCAGGACTCAGGGATGCTGGCCAGCACACTCACCCCAATGAAGTTGGAGTGAGCCTTTTTCCACCAAACCACAGCAGCGAGCACGGCCAGGCAGAACTCCAGCGCTGTGCAAATTAGCATCACAGACAGGGTTCCCTGAAATTCAGGAAATACAAGGTTGGTGGTGCTTGAGTCAACTGACACCTTCATGCCTTGTTCAGTGTTGACCGTAGAGGTGAGGACTACCTCAACCCTCAGAAGATGAGGGCAGAACATCTTCAGCAAGAGAACAATGCTCCTTCCTAGCCTAGTGATTGGTTTTCATTTAATCCCTTTGCTTATTTATTCCCTTGAGAGGCAGCTGAGCAGAACTACATCAGCTACACATAACCCACTTTGTACATTGTTTCTTATCCCACTGAGACATAGTGTGTGAACCTGAAGTCTCCACATTTATCAAATGTGCACAATGATATTTCCTTCTCAGAGATACCTGAGAACAATGAGGTTTTGACCTCATTGGTGCAAACCCTTTGTAAAATTTGACATTTTTGAATGGGCTGGATGGGCTTCCTTAGCCTTTCTTAATGTCGGTAAGAGAAAGAAAAATCAAGGCAATAAACATAGCATAAACAGAGCAGCCTCCATTGCTAACAACCTACACCAACTAAAAAAAGATACTATGCCAAGAGACTAGGTTCTACCATTTCTGTCCTGAGGCATCCTTCATGCAGATCTGGCAACCTGATAGGACAGGAGAGAAAATGTGATTGCATAAACCTCTAGCCTATTTATGTACAGTTCAAGAGGAAGTACAACTTGTTTACATTAATTAGAAACTGTCCCAGCAAGCAGGTGCAGTATAATCCCTTTATTTATAAAGCAAAATTATCCCTCATGAATTCATACTTTATCCATTCCACAAATACCTCCCAAACTTCTCCAGAATTTTTCCCAAGTGGGGCTGCCTACTCCATGTGTTGCTTTATGCCAATTGCTATCAATCTCATTTGCATGTACCTTTTCTCATTGTAATATCATGAACCTGGAGAGAAGCGCCTGGGACCAGGTCCACAAGGAGTGGTGTGCAAGTGCGCACTTGACCAGCTCTGTTAGCATCTGGCCATCCACCAACTGTGCCTTGACATAACTCACTTTTGTGATCGTGGGACAACAGATAGGCAGCAACCTTTTTACTCGTATGTTGCCTGGGTCTTTCTCAGTGTTTTCTGACTATACACATACTCTTTAATGCTCCAACTGAAGACATTATTTCTATTAGCCGAACTTCATTCTTCTCTTTTTTCCAATAATGGCGATCATAGTGAGATCCCATTCTCCACCTTCCTACATCCTTATTTCCCAATTTAATAAATCCCACCCTACAAGTTATCACAAACAACAGTGATATTGCCTTCTCCCCTGATCAGTCCTGTTCATTACTGTGGTCCCCGGAAGGAGGGGAAGCCTCATCTCTGAAGCCACATTTCCTTCTCTTCGTTTCTCAGTGCTGGGCTGAGTTCACTCAGACTGAGTTAACGCTCAGCACACATACTTTCCATGCTTTTTGACCACTTGGGTCTTCCTGGTGTCTTTGCTTTTCTTAATCTACCATTCCATGTACCAAGATTTTTGGCCGAACAAACTCCTATTTTATACCTCTAACAACAGAATTACTTTGATTATTAAGAAACTCTATCAACAGTAAGTTTTCATTCTTCATCATCAACTTGATTTGACATTTACTCTTCCATTCCCTGTCACTGGTATGAAACCCCAGAGCCTAACCCCTTTATCTCAGCCAAGCGGTCCCCTCCCATTCACATAGCCCCAGCCTTCCCCCAGATGCCCAAACCAGAAAGAATTAGATCCTCACAAGAAGGGATAACAAAAATCAAGGATTTCAGAAATCTCATAAGGTTGGGAAACCAGTCTAAAAGTACTTACAGTCAGAGTAGTTTTGGCCATGAAACATTCATTCTTAACATATGGGTGCATATAATGGTAAAAGTAATCCCCTATAGGTGCTTTGTCCTCTTTGTTCAATTCGCACTTCCAAAAGGCAGGATCCAAAGCAGCCAGGTTGACTGAGAGGAGAATAAAACCCACAAGAGCAAACAGAGAACCCAGAATGTTCGCAGCCACGCTGCTCTGAGCCTGAAAGACAAAGCCTGAGTAAGAATCACCTTCAATGACCAACACGTGCCTCTTACCCCTCTTTGCCAATGCACTGCAAATTTTTTTTTCTTGTTTTTGTCCCTCGGGGGATCTAGCATTGGTAGACTTAAGCCAAGAGACATCTTCCCTAGTACTCAGCAACATCTCTGAATCTAGCAGGTAAATCTTGGCTAAGTGAATGAATATATGAAATGTTTCTCCCTAGGCAGGACTTCAGTAGGTGGCAGAGAATATTGCTCTTCTACATTCTTTATTTGGGACTGAAAGCAGGGCTCCATGGGGCTGTGCCTGCAGATCCCCAAAACAGTATGACCAAAGGCAGATATGATTTCTCTCTCCCCCGACTCCTTCAGAAACCCCTCAAAGAAGCCATCAACCATGGAAGATGAAGCAAGCTACTCTTCCTAGCATATGACTCTCTTAAATGCATACATATTCCCAAAGATGAGTGTGGGAACATAGTCCTCAGGCTTAGGTGAGCCCTGGAGTGGACAGGCTCTGGTGGTCACAGGCAGGGCTCCATATGAATGAGTGTAGCTGGACTTCTAGCCCCCGGTCCAAGGGTGGTGTAACACGTTAGGAGCAGTGTGAGGTAAAGGATCAGACTGGATGTCAGGAAACTGAGGTCCCTGTGGTAGCTTTGCCTGAGACCCTCTTCATTTTAGGGAGTGCTCAGTTCCCTAATTTCACTTCCCTCTCTGGTTTCATTTCTACATTTATAAGGTGAATGAGGGAGATAAAATGATCTCAAAAATATGTTCCCTTCTACCCCAATTCACAGAAGGGGGAATTGATCTAGGATTATCCTGAAATCTCTGTTTATGTTGTAGTCCAGGGTACACCCAAAAACCACAAATTAGAATATTACATAATCCCATCCAGGGGCTCAGCAGTTGGAGCTTTGGGGCACAGAAGAGAAGAGGCAGGGTATTTTTTCTCCTCCTAATCCCAAGTTTCCTAAAACAATGACTACAGTGTATGCTCCTTGGCCTCATGACAGCCTGCAACAGTCATGACTTCCAGAGAATATATTTCTTAGAATGATTTAGGTTTGCTCTGGGACAGCATTCTTCCCCAGGCTCCAAAAGGGCTGGTATCATGTGTGACCACAGTAGAATTTACTACAGGACAGGTGACTCTGGTGGGCCTGAGCATATTCCAAACCCATACCCCATGTCCTTGAGTTTGCTGCCCTATTCACTCTGGTCTTGTTCTTCTCTGAAGTAAGAACCCCATAAGCTTCCTCCCCAAAATCTAGAAACAGTATTCTTGAATTGTGCTACCCAACATGGTTGTCACTAGCACCATGGACTCCTTGTATTTAAAGTAATCTTAAGTAAAATTTAAAATTTAAAATTCAGTTTCTCAATTTCACTAGCCACATTTCAAGCTATCAGTTGCAACATGTGACCACCAGCCCGGGCAATAAGACTACCCTCCTCTCTATCATCACCGGAAGTTCTACTGGACAGCATGGATCCAGCAGTTTGGAGGATAGGCGAGGGTTCCAAGTGATCACTCTCTAAATTCTGATGAAAAAAAAAGAGATAGATTGACATGTCCTTGAGCATTCTCTCTAATTTCCCGCTGTCTTCAGGAAATGTTTGTAGGCATGTTTCCAAAATGAATTTCTGTGCAACTGCGTTATATGTCATTCTCACCCATGACCCACCAACATCAGACTATTTGAGGGGTCTAGGATTGAGTGAAGACTTGGTGAACATTTACAGATTAGAAATCTTCTCCCTATAATGCAGCTTTCCTCTCCCTGCCACTCCCAGTTCTGGTTTTCCTGGAAGAGTTAAATGCAGGTAAACTTGTCTTCTTAGCCAATACCAATGACTAATGACAACTTTTAGGACCTGAGAGTTCATACTCAAATCCAAGAAAAGTATTAATTTTTAGATTAGATATATAAAAGAATGAGAGATAAGTCCTCACATGAATAACATTTTGACTGGGTGTTCTCAAGGGTTTGGACAGGTGGGCCTACACAGTGAATCCACAACAAATAGACCTCTTTATAAGACTGTCACCTTCTTTGTCATTGAAGATCTAAAATTGAAGGGCAGTTACCATGAAAAGGACATTATAAGGAGACAGACTTTTTCTAGAATAGATTCCTGGGAGCTGACCTAGGCATAATACAACACCCTGAATGAAGAGTGTGATTAAGGGTACAGTGGTTGGAGAAGTGTGCACTGGACAGGAATATCAATGGCCAAGTTCAATTCTACAAGGTAAAGAGATTGATCTGGAAGAGTTCTCCTTCAATTTCATTTCAATCCAGGAGTTGTGGGTTTTGCTTCTCATACTCACCAAAGGCTTAGTTGACCTTTTCTCCATGATGATTGAGAGAATTCCAGAAATGACAAACTGTTCAGAAAGGAGAGACAATGGTGAGGTCAGTTTCTATGTACCGGTGAAGCTACAATGTTATTATCATGGTGTTTATGGAAAACTCCTACAGAAACAGTCTTAGAAGACCATTGACCAACAATGTAAGACCCAATTAATTACAGAGATGTGACTCTTTTTCCCACAGAGTATTCAGAAAAGCATGAACAAAGGCAGATATAAGTAAGAATCTATCCCAGTAACCAAAATGAAGGCCTTACGAGCCAGGAAAGGAGGTGTTTTTTTAATGACAGAAGGAAGTTTTGGAGTTAGACATTATGTAGAGAAAAATATGAAAGCAATGGTACAGAAAAAGAAAAGAGTGAGGACAGTTAACATTGGAGGACAGAGACACACATGTTAAGTTGGTGGCTCCCCAGGTTAGGTGGAGTGGTGGCTGAGATCAGAGAGAAAACAAAGCTGGACACAGTGAATCATTAAGGCTGTGTTCTGAAAGTCGAAGATACTATTTTACAATATTCATGACCTAATTGATTTGGGACAGTGAAGTAATAGAAAATCCCTTAACAATGGCAAAAAAATGGGGAGTTTTACAATATTCATAACCTAATTGATTTGGGACAGTGAAGTAATAGCAAATCCCTTAACAATGGCAAAAAAATGGGGGGTTTTACAATATTCATAACCTAATTGATTTGGGACAGTGAAGTAATAGAAAATCCCTTAACAATGGCAAAAAAAATGGGGAGTTTTACAATATTCATAACCTAATTGATTTGGGACAGTGAAGTAATAGAAAATCCCTTAACAAAAGCAAAAAAATGGGGAGTTTTACAATATTCATAACCTAATTGATTTGGGACAGTGAAGTAATAAAAAATCCTTTAACAATGGCAAAACAGGGAGAAAAGAAAAGTTGAAGACCCCACAGCCCCAGGATTAAGTACTTCAGATCTAAACAAAGCCCGGGTCTTCACAATTGAACAAGGTGCCTCAACCAACATGGGCTGTGCTTCATGGCTTGCTCTCGAAGAGTAGAGTATGGAAAGAGGAGGGGAGAGGTGACTCCACAGCAGAAGCACCTGCCAACTCCACCTCTGCTTCAGGGTTAAGGTTAACGTGGTCAGTGACCAATCGTGTTGATAGCATTATGTCCTCATAGGACACCTCACCTCTGTCCCTTCCACCTGGAAATCCATCACAATTAGTCTGAATAGGAGAAAAAAGTATCAGGTGAACCACAATTTAGGAACATGCTAAAATTCAAAAAATCCTGGCCAGTGCTACTCAAGACCACCAACATCCCCAAGGAGAAGTCTGAGAAAGTACAGAGGAGCTAAAGGAGACACAATGATCAATGTAATGTAATATCTTTGATGGGACCTTGGAACAGATAACAGGACAAACTCGTGAAATCCTTAAGGATTTCTTCCCACTTCTCCCTCTACTCCAACTTCCCCCTCGTCCTCCTAAGGATCTCTACTCACACACAAGGCTCCTATGAATGGGTAAGCAGCCTTCAACAGGGTGGAAAACGTCGGGGCAAATTGTGGAGAAGAGGGAACAGATACCAAAATAATTCCCAAACTCAACACCATCACCCCACACAGGATCTGGATAGTCTGTTGGAAGAAGAAGGGAGATGGAGAATTAACATCAGCATTTGGAAAGGCAAGACATCTTTCTCTCTCCCAGGGTGCTCGTGCATTATCACTCTCTGCAGGACCTGAGCAAGGATACAGACTTTGAAAAGCTCGGGAGTGAGAACTCTGCAAATATACTTTGGAAGAGATGTTGCTGTGCCACAGACAACTACTGTCTCAGAACACCTGGCAAGCGTTCAGCAAGTCTTCAGGCATCTCTGGCTCTCTGCCCTTGCCTGCTAACATGGCGCTGGCTCCCAGCTCCCTGCAACACTGTTTCCCCTGGCTCTCTGATTCTGTTGCTATTAACTCTCTTTCTACCTCTTATGGGAACAGGGCATATCTGAAAGCCCTCACACTATCTTAGCCCTGGTGGTGTGGACATGCCTCCTTACATCCCCCAGACCCCACTGGACACAACAGAGAGCCTGGCCCTCTGGCCAGTTCCGAGTTCTGTGACCCCTCCAGGCCATGTCCCTGTAGCTGAGGATCTTGGCTTCCAAGTGACCAAGTTTTCCTCCTTGAAGTCCACTTCAGACACTTATGGCTCTGCTAACATTTACCAAGCCAAACTTTTCCAAACATTATGTCCCACAAGCCTCATAATAATCCATAGGATCGTACATTAGAGGCAAGGCAATTGCTCCCACTGGGTTGTGCAAACTTAGGTCATATAAATGCAGAGATGATTCCAGGAGGCAGAGGTCTTCAGTTCCCTCCCAGTCCTAGATATAGTCCTCCCTATCCTCCTCCTTTTGCTTCACTTTTCCTCCTTTTGCTTCTTCTTTTTTTTATATTTTGTTTATTTATTTGACAGAGAGAGAGAGAGAGAGAACAAGCACAAGCAAGGGGAGCAGTAGGCAGAGGGAGAGGAAGAAGCAGGCTCCTTGCCGAGCAGAGAACCCAATGTAGGGCCAGGACCCTGGGATCATGACCAGAGCTGAAGGCAGATGCTTAACCGACTGAGCCACCCAGGCATCCCCACAGAGCTTCTTTAATAAATCATGCACAAGATGAGAGAAGCCAGCAAAAGGAGAATATCTCTGTTCTCAAAAGGGAAGGAGAAAAAAGGGAGAAGGAAGTTTATTTGTCCTATAATCTGTGATGAGGGAAAAATTTCCTTAAAAAATCATATTATTAAGTATGCAGTTGGTAAACACAGAAAAAAGTACCTAAAATATGTAATTATTTACCATTACTTTATTATTATTATTATTATTAACATATATTATTATTTGCCCCAAGGGTACCATTACTTTTGTAAAAAAAAATAGATATACAGCTTTTTGTGTGCCAATTATTCCTCAATAAAGTGTCTTTTTCTTAAAGAAAATGTTGAGAAGTGTGCTATTGCAAAAATACAGAAACATCAACAAAAAGTGAGTTGAGCAGATTCAGAATAGGAGAAATACACTTTTCATATCATCTTATGTCTGTGGATGGTTCAGATGGCCCTCCAGCGGGCTTCCATTGGTCTGCCCATCAACCTGGAATTCCTCAGGCAAAGTTTAAGAGCCTCTGTGCTCACCGTGTAGTCCCAAGACTTTCCTGCACCCCCTCCCCATTCCAGTCCAGCAAATTCTTAATTGGACTTACCCCAAGAACTTTGACATCTGCCTTTAGATGTTTCTCTAGGCTGTCTTGCCTCTGGTTGGTGGGTTTGGGATCCTCCCTTTTGGGAAAGTTGATGCCATTTGGTGTCAGAACTATGACGGTCTGATTGGCCATGGGTTGTGATATGATGGTGCCACTAGCACTGGAAAAGAAAATAAATTCAGCCTTTAAAAAGTATAGAGCTCTCAAGTCTCCCCAAACTGGGAGCCAGTATTTTCCCATTAGTCCTGACTTGATCTATCCTTTTGGGAAGGAAACAGACAGCATAGAGAGCTATGAAAAGCACGAAAATTTGGTACCATGAATATTTTTTTTAAGATTTTATTTACTTATTTGACAGAGAGAGAGAGGGACATCACAAGTAGGTAGAGCATCAGGCAGAGAGAGAGGAGGAAGCAGGCTCCCCGCTGAGCAGAAAGCCCGATGCGGGACTCGATCCCAGGACCCTGAGATCATGACCTGAGCCGAAGGCAGAGGCTTTAGCCCACTGAGCCACCCAGGCGCCCCACCATGAATATTTTTCTGCACAGTGTTTGGCCCAGTCTATTCATTAGAGATAAGAGACATATCACAGGGAAGCAGAAGCACCAGTCGTGAGAAGTCTCAATGTTCAGAGGCAAATGGTCACAAAAAACTTACAATATGTAGAAATCTCTCTTTCTTCTGGTTCTACCTGCAACAACTGAATTGCCAAATATTCAGTGGATTTCACCCCCAAACTTCCCTACCAGTCATGAAACGCAGTAAGGGTTCTCTTTGTCAACGTTTTCCTATTCGGGTTCTGCACATCTCACACTAACTGTTCATTTTCTCGTCCAATAAATAATACTTACTAGGACTGATCCTAGGTATTTTTTATTGTAGTCTACTGGACATTATCCTGTAGTGCCTTTTTTTTCTTTCTTTCTTTCTTTCTTTCTTTCTTTCTTTCTTTCTTTCTTTCTTTCTTTTTTTAAGTAAGCTCTACACCCTATCTGGGACTTGGACTCATGACCCTGAGATCAGGAGTCATGTGTTCTACTCACTGAGCGAGCCAGGCCACCCCATCCTATAGCGCCTTTCATCTTTCAACAACTCTGTATGTTAGTTCTTTAGTTAGCAAAACTATGTCATAATTAGGGAAACTTGGAATCAAAAAGTTTATTATGAATGGAAATTATGCCTCTTTTCCTATGTGCCTATAAGAGTTAATGCTGAAGAAATATTTGCAGTTATAATGGTTACTCAGGTAGGTTCACACAGCTGGGGAGATGTTAAGAACTGGGACGGGACCCCAGGTCTCTCTGAATCTGAAGCCTTTGCACAATTGATGAGAGCACGCAACCTCTTCGTCCATCTCACCTTGCAGCAGTAGGCTGTGCCTGCGTTGATTCAGGGTGGAGTAGGCAGCAGGCAGCAGGCAGAAATATGGGAACAGGACCTGGAGTCATGAAACCCAGGTTCAAGGTCAGGCCCTCGGTTTGCCGGCCTCAAGGACCAGTACCTGTGATATTAGCTCTATCAGCCGTCTTAGCGGCAAGCTCAGCTTGGATTTCTGTTTGCAGCACCATTCTCAGCCCAGGGACTATCCGGTTTGCACAGGGCCCAAAGAGGTAAGAACTATGCTTCCATTAATCACATGACCTCAGGGAAGGGGCCCAAGATCACCCAGAAAACAGTAGAAAGTGTTCAACACGCTACTCCTTCCCTCTGCTCATTCTGTTTCCAAAACACTCTCCTGCCTCTTAACTTCTTTCCAGGAGCTTCCAATCAAATCTCCCACAGGGACGCACAGCAGGGGAGTGGGAAATTTCAACCAGTCTCTCAGCACTGCCTACCTGTGCCCGTGGACCAGCCTTCTGGTTCCAGCCGAGTGCTCACAAACTCCTGGGAGGGGGTGACTCTGGGCTGTCACACAGTCCTGTAGAATTTTCTACTTGTCTTCATCTTTTGAAAGTCACCAGCCCTTCCTTAGTCCAGTGTTTCCAGCCACACAGGATGTGATACTTACAGATCGTAGATTTGTGAAATGTGTCTGCACTTCCTTTTTTTCCAAACTCCTAGCATCTTCAGAAAAGTCACAACGTAGAACCACCTAACGGCTAGGAGGACGTGGGATTCCTGGAGCTCTGTGTGGTCATTGTCAGCCCAATACTTACTAGCTCTGTTATTAGACAAGTCTGTGTTCTTCTCTGTGACTCCGTTTTCAAATCTCTTAGATAGGGAAACAATATCAACATGGGAGATTCATTATAAAGTTTAGAGAAAATGTTTACAGAAGGTCTTTCACTGCTTCCAAGGAGCATTCGATAATATGTAACTAATAATAGTAACATTGACTGAAATAATGATATTGATAAATCATAATATGCAATAATATAGAGCTAACCATAGTCTGACTACACTGCTTTCAAGGAGCACTCAATAATATAGATCTAATAATAGTAATTACAGAATATAGAAAGAAATTTTTTTGTTGCTTATGTATGTTTTCCTTTTTCCAGTTCCCTGGGCTCTGGACAGGCTGAACCAGCCTCTCAGTATCCACTACCTAGAAACTGGCTGCTACAGAATTATCTTTCTTCTCTGGCTTCTCTCTCTAACAATAGATCCCTGTCCCCCGAAAAAGTTGGACACCTCTAGGAAGTGGTGAAACCAGATGGGGGTGCATTAACTTGGCAAACTCACACTTGGGACAGTTTTGTGAAACAGAGAGGTCCTGTGCCTTCTCAAGCCCTCAGGTGGGTGTTCTTTGGAAGCTGACTTTGATACGCCAGACGGGGATACCGACGCCAAAGCCAGTCACGGAAGATGAACAGCCCCATCCCATAAGCTTCCTCCTTCCCTTGGGGGAGTGCCAAAAGGAACCTGGGAACACACCAGGACGATCACTGTCACCTCAGGGGGACGTGGGTTCTGCACGTAACTCCATACTTCAAAGAAAAGAATTAAGAAACACCATTAAGGTTGGCTTAGTTCCCAGGACCAGATGGCACAGATTACTAAATGCAATTCTCTTTTCTTAAGTTCTAGAGATGAGTAGAGAGAGGGCACGGACCCGCCCAGAAGCGGTGGAAGAGCCACAGAAGAACCTCTACCCTCTCGCTCCTGAGCTGCTGGTGTGCCTTCTCCTTTCCCAAGGTGTCTGCTGGAGTTTTCCCATCATGCCCTGTGCCCTTATCACCATCCCAGCAGCCAGTAAGAGTGGGGTACACCTTTCCCCCAGGCTTTTTTTTTTTTTTTAAATCTATTTATTTGTCAGAGAGAGGGAGAGAGTGTGCGAGCACAGGCAGACAGAGTGGCAGGCAGAGGGAGAAGCAGGCTCCCTGCTGAGCAAGGAGCCCGATGTGGGACTCGATCCCAGGACGCTGGGATCATGACCTGATCCGAAGGCAGTCGCCCAACCAACTGAGCCACCCAGGCCTCCCTTTCCCCCAGGCTTTGACAAAGAAGGAGCCTAGCCCCATAAGGGACAACTGCAACCTCTTTCCCTTCAGTGGAATGTGGTAATAACCAATTAAATCTACTGACCAAGCAAAGATTACCTCTACAGTCTGTCTTCCTCTCTTACTAGTATAACTTTAAATGATCTCAGAGGAGTTACAAGGAGTTATAAGGAAATGCATGAGATGACACTTCAAGGTGCTTGCTACAGAACTATACAGAGGAGTGGCCCAAAAGGGGTCTATCAACAGTCTTCCCTCAACACCCACCCCACTCAAACTCCAAATTCCAATCTCCCTCCCTGCTTCTCTCTCCTGCTCTGCACCCTCCTCCTTCTTTTTCTTTTTTGGGGGGGCTTCAGTAGTATCTGAACAAGAGGCTTCTCTCTCTATTCTCTCAAATTAGACCCATCCCATGTTGACTATCTGTTGTTTCCAGAGTCTGAATCTGTCAACCCAACCTGGAGGGAAAGGAATGACAGAGTAGTTAACACCTGTGGTTAATAATTTAGGTTTCTCTAAAGAAGCACTAATGAATTTCTGATTTGGGTAATTTTTTGTTGCAGAGCAAGGGGTCCTATCCTGTGCATTGTAAGATATTTAACAAGATCTCTGGCCCCTGCTCACTAGATGCTGGAAACGCTGCCCACCCCAGATGCGAGGTCACCAAATATTGACAAATATTCCCCAATGGAGAGGGGACAAAATCTCCTAATTGAGAACTACTGATCTAGAAGCATAAAGTTTTTCTGTGACTTCTGTGTAAAGGCAAACATGTAAGAAACAAATCATTATTGTTCTTTAGCTCATTAATTCTTTAGTTTTTATTTTTTTATATATTTTTTATTTTAAAGATTTTCATTTATTTATTTGACACAGAGAGAAAGAGATCACAAAGAGGCAGAGAGGCAGGCGGGGTGGAGGAAGCAGGCTCTCCACTGAGCAGAGTGCCCAATGTGGGGCACGATCCCAGGACCCTGATATCATGACCTGAGCTGAAGGCAGAGGCTTTACCCACTGAGCCAGCCAGGTGCCCCTTTAGTTTTTATCTTTAATTGTGGTAAAAAAAAAAAAAAAACACGTAAAATTTATCACCTTAGTCATTTTTAAGTATACAGTTCAGTAGTGTTAAGTATTTTCACATTATTGTGCAACAGATCTCTAGAACTTTTTCAGGTTTTTTTTTGTAAAACTGAAGCTTTATACGCATTGAATGACAATTCCCCATTTCCTCTCCCCTCAGCCCCTGGCAATCATCATTCTGGCTCTGTTACTATGAATGTGACTACTTTAGATACCTCACAACCATAGAATCATATCTTGTTTGTCCTTTTCCGACTGGCTTATGTCACATAGCATGATGTTCTCAAGTTTCATCCGCATTGTAGCATGTGATAGGATCTCCTTGTTGAAGGCTGAATAATATTCCATTGTATGCATACGCCACTTGTGGTTAATTCATTCATCTGCCATTGGTAATGGGTTGTTTCTTTGCCTGTTTTGAATAATGTTGTCATAAGTGTGAGTGTGAAACTCTCCTTTTCCTTCGGGTCAGTTCCTAAAGATTTATTTTGGTTTGGTTGAGCCATGCTTTTCTGTTTCTCTCCATGTCTTAGGATCTTTTGGTGAGATTTGGGCATTTGAAAACAAAACAAAACCAAACCAAAACCACCTCCTCTAGTCTTTCATACTGGCTTCATAAAGGAGAAGGCTGTTGCCAATCAGCATGGCCAGAGATTCTGGGGACCTTTCCAACATTTTCTGGAGATGAGTCTGCTCTGGGCAAGTGTGTGTAAACCTCCCAGTTAAAGAGGTCTGCCTGCTTCTTCTCTGAAGCCCACACATTCTTCCTCTGCATCCGTCTGAGGTACCACAGTCACTCTGGAGCTATGACAAGCCACAGTGCTTGCTATGTTCTTAGCGACCCCCCAATCTCACATCCAAACTCTGCCAGTTTGCCTCAGCACTCCAAATCCATGAGACAGAAACCGATCCTTCTGGTAGCCCCTCAAAAATCCAGAATGCTGGACACATGCGTCTGGGCCTCTACTCTTCTTTCCCTCCTGAGGAAAAAGCTGGAGTTGGGAGTTTCCTCTCCATTATATCACACTGTGCCAGGTGGGTAAAGAAAGTATCACACATTTTCCCATCCATTTAGATGCCTCTCTTCTTGGCTATAGGCTTGTCTAGTGTGCTGTGAATTCTTAACTGGTTTCCAGAGGGCTTGCAAGGCATTTTGGTCCATATGTTGTTAATTTGGTGTCTCCATAAGAGAATGGGGGCTTGGGGGCTTCCCATTTCACCATCTTGCTGATGTCACTCAAGTTAATTTCTTGTTATAAGATATTATTCTGTCTGCTGAGAGGTGGAAAGTCTCCCTATTACCTGTGGCAGAATCTGCAAAGCAGGTGTTTAATATAGTGATGGAGAGTTGGATTGGGGAGTAATTTTGGTTATCAAAATTTATTTTTTTTATCATTTCATACCACTTATCAAAGCATTTTAAAAAATCATATCATACCATTTATCAAAACAGGTAATCCAAGTATCCACTTGTAAAGTAAGAAGGCCCAAACTCTTTGGACCCAAAACAACTATTGGGTCTTCATTGTTTTAGCCAGGTCCCCCATCTGGGTCTCAACTTTTGTCACTGACCCTCTGCCCCCTCTCTTCTCAGGACCATAGGAATCTTCTTAAAGTTGCCAGACATCTGTTATTCTTTTAATTATCATGACTACTCCTTCCATTCTGTATCCCCCTTTGTTCCTAAACAATAGGAACGCTTCCCTTTCAGAAGCAAGCACTTATCTTAACTTCTTTTTTTTTTTAATTTCTTTTCAGCTGAACAGTATTCATTGTTTTTGCACCACACCCAGTGCTCCATGCAATACATGCCCTCCTTAATACCCACCACCTGGCTCCCCTAACCTCCCACCCCCCACCCCTTCAAAACCCCTCAGGTTGTTTTTCAGAGTCCATAGTCTCTCACGGTTCACCTCCCTTTCCAATTTCACTCAAATCCCTTCTCCTCTCCATCTCCCCATGTCCTCCATGTTATTTGTTATGCTCCACAAATAAGTGAAACCATATGATAATTGACTCTCTCTGCTTGACTTATTTCACTCAGCATAATCTCTTCCAGTCCCGTCCATGTTGCTACAAAAGTTTCTGATGGAGGCATAATATCGTAACTTCTTTAGTGGGATCTGATTCTTTGGATTTTTGGAAAACAAAAGCTGTAAACTAGTAGGCAGAATCTCCTTTTCCTTCCTCCATTTATATACGCCTGTACTTCCCCCCACCATTTCCTCACCCCCCAATTAATAGGTTATCTTAAGGAAAAAGCTAAGAAAGTCCTAAAATGCTTGGACTGAGAAAGGAAAAACAAATATTATCTTGCAAGAATTTTAGTCTTGCTCACAGTCTGTGGATAAAGTGCTGTTGGGCAACAGGAAGTCTGCAGCTGAAAACACAGCCTGACCACCTGCTCCGCCCTTCAAGATGTTTGGAGAAGGAAGGGCCAGAGCCCAGCACAGGCTAGTTCATGGCATAGATCGATATGCTCCTACGTGAGGAGTTTCTTCCCCTAATGGAGAAGAAGCCTGCAGTGGGCAGCAAGAAAGGGGAAACTGTTTCCCAACTGAGAATTAAGTAAACTGAAGTGTATAGGATCTTTTTGATTTGAACAAACAGGCCCCTGACTAGATCCCTGTGGGCATTAGGGTGTTTCTAAAGGGAAAAAACCTTGTTTGTTATAGCTAAGGAACAGCCTCAGGTCAATTGCTTTCCATTTGTGTCCCATATATACAGGAAACTATTGCATTTCTGTATACTAATAATGAAGTAACAGAAAGAGAAATTAAGAAAATAATCCTCTTGTTTAGAATTGCACCAAAAAAATAATAAAATACCTATACAGGTGAAAAACCTGTACTCTAAAAACTGTAAAACACTAAAGAATTGAAGATGATGCAAACTAATGGAAAGATATTCCATGCTCATGGGTTGAGAGAAAAAATATTGTTAAAATGTCCATACTACCCAAAGCAATAAACATATTTAATGCAGTCCCTATCAAAATACCAACAGCATGTTTCACAAAACTAGAACAAATAATTCTAAAATGTGATTGGAACCACAAAAGACCCTGAATAGCCAAAGCAATCTGGAAAAAGAAGAACAAAGCTGGAAGTATCACAATTCCAGATTTCAAGATATATTATAAAGTATTAATCAAAGCAGAATGGTATGGGCACAAAAACAGAAACATATATCAACAGAACAGAAAACATAGCCCAGAAATAAATCCATGCTTATATGGTCAATTAATCTTCAACAGAATATGCAATGGGAAAACACTTCTTCAACAAATGGTGTTGGGAAAACTGGACAGCAACATGCAGAAAAGTGAAACTGGACCATTCTCTTACAGCACACACAAAACCAAACTCAAAATGGATTAAAGGCCTAAATGTGAGACCTGAAGCCATGAAAATCCTAGAAAAGAACATAGGTGGTAATTTCTCTGACATCAATTATAACAGTATTTTTCTAGATAGGTCCCCAGAGGCAAGAGAAACAAAAGCAAAAATAAACTCTTGGAATGACATAAAAGTAAAAAGTTTTTGCACAACAAAAGAAATTGTCAACAAAACAAAAAGACAATCTACTGAATGGGAGAATATATTTGTCAATAAAAGGTTAGTATCCAACATATGTAAAGAACTTCTACAACTCAACACCAAAAATCCCAAATAATCCATTTAAAAACTGAGCAGAAGACACAAACATACATTTCTCTAAAGAAGAGTTACAGATGCCCAGCAGACTCATGAAAAGATGCTCAACATCACTAATTATCTGGGAAATGTAATTCAAAACCACAATGAGCTATCACCTCATACCTGTCAGAATGGCTAAAGTAAACACATAAGAAACAAGTGTTGGTGGGGATGTGGAGAAAAGGGAACCCTCATGCACAGTTGGTGGGAATGCACACTGGTACAGTCACTATGGAAAACAGGATAGAGTTTCCTCAAAATATTAAAAATAGAAATACCATATGATCCAGTAATTCCACTACTGGGCACTCACCAAAGAAAACAAAAACAGTAATTTGAAAAGATATATGCACCTGAATGTTTTTTGCAGCATTATTCACAATAGCCAAAATACAGAAGCAACCCAAGTGTCCATGGAGAGATAAATGGATAAAGAAGGTATGGTGTGTGTGTGTGTGTGTGTGTGTGTGTGTGTGTGTAATGGAATATTACTTAGCCATAAAAAAGAATGAGATATTTGTGTCCTACATTTATTATTGGTATTTTGTTTTATGGCTTATATCTGAAAATGTTTTGAAAGGTCTCTCTTCAAATTATTAATGTGGGCCAGATGATAAAGAAATAGTAGTTTTATAGTCATGCCAAAGTTTATGTCTCTCTGAATAAGTCAGTATCTGCATTTAACATCCCAGTGTGGGGGAAACCTTGCTTTACCTGAAATATATAGATGTTTTAAACTGTGCTATGTCAAACTAACACAAGATCTAGGCTAATTTTCTCATGAAATAATAAACATTGGGACATAATTAGGATTAATGTATTTGAGAGATTCTTACAGTTTTGTCTTCCCAAGAAAGATAAACATTGAGAGCTTGATCCCAGAGTTTCTGTGGAACTACATGCTGGATCATTATATGAACAAATTTGGTGATATAATTATGCTAGTAAGTTATATAGGAGAATGCTATTCTTAGGAGATAGGTCCCGAGTATTTAGGGACCAAGTATCATGATGTCAAGCATTTGCTTTCAAATGATTCGGCACTCTATGCATGTACGTGTGTATCTGTAAAAAAATTTTGACCCCATTTCAACATGTGTGTGGGAGGGGTTTCCCACACCACCAGGCAATTCTTGCATGCCAGCAGGTGTCCTTCAATTCAACTCAATTCTAACGCTATTTACTTGGATACAGCATCAGATTCCATAGGTTATGGGCTCAGTCCCACAAAACCAATCCCCACCACAACGTACGACTTCAGATGCCAGTCGTAATTCCAGGTTGTTACTTGTGCTTCTGACCCACTACCTACAGATTTGGAGACTTGATCCACCGCCTTGGGTTTGATTAATTAAACTCAGAAGTATTTTACAAGGTGACTCGGGATAATGCAGGGATTGGACACTGACTCCTGCACAGTTGAAAATTGATGTATAACTTTTACCTCTGCAAAAACTTAACCAATCATTGCCTACTGTGGGCTAGAAGCCTTACCAATAATGAAAATGGTGGATTAACACATATTCTGTATGTGTATCATGTGCTGTATTCTTACAATAAATAAACAGAGAAAAGAAAATGTTATTAAGAAAACCATAAGGAAGGGAAAACACATTTACAGTATGTATTGTAAAAAAAAAAAAAATTCCATGTATGGGGCACTAGGATGGCTCACTTGGTTAAGCATCCAGCTCTTGGTTTCAGCTTGGGTCATGATCTCAGGATTGTGCTATTGACCCCACATTGGGCTCTATGCTCAGCATGAGTCTGCTTGTCCCTCTGTCTCTGCCCCCAGACCTGCTTGCACTCTCTCTCTTTCTCTCAAATAAAAAAATAAAATTTTTTTAAAAGCCGTGTATAAGTAGACCCACACAGTTCAAGTCTGCATTGCCCAAGGGACAACTGTTCTTACTAGATTACTGATTTATCACAAAAGGACATGACTCAGGAATAGGCAAATGGAAAACACACATAGGGCAGGGTGAAGGGAAAGGGGCTTCCCTGTCTTCTCTGAGTATGCCACTTTCCCCACACCTCCACGTTCACCAACCAGGAAGCTATCCTAATCCTTTCCTTTTTAAAATTTTTTATTTTTATGGCGTCCTTATTATTCAGACATGACTGATTGGCCATTATTGATTGATTCAACCTCCAGCTCCTCTCCTCTTCCTGGAGGTCAGAAGGGTAGACTAAAAGTTCCAACCTTCTAATCATGTGCTTGTTTCCTCTGGTAATCAGCTCCCTTCCTTAGGTCTTCCTACGTTCCCTAAGAACTTCCAAGTCATCGCATTAATATAAACCTAGTCAGTGGAAAGTGGCTTGTTACAAATCACAAGACACCCATTTCACCTTTACCTCTCTGAAGGGATTTTGGGAACTGAGAACAAGACACCAAACATTATAACAAAAGATGCTCCCATTGATCTTATCACTCAGGAAGTTCCTAGGGTTTTGGGAAATGTGATGTAGGAACTGTGAATGAAGACTGAATATATATATGAGAAATATATTTTGGTTATCTGAGTGACCAAATAATGTATTTCTACAAATTACAGTCTGTGTGTTCTTGCATAGTCAATAATACAAAATATTATCTATAAAGTTGATAGATAATGCTATATAGATAATGCCCATCTAGTAAAGAGTGCCAGGGACAAGTATGTTGTCCAACAGAGTGGGCTTATTGACTCGTTGCCACAAGTGATAGCGCACACATAAGAACTAGGAGACACCTAATCAGAGGAAAAAATGGGATTATTTTAGGATTTGGGGAAAGGTGGAATTTAGGTAAACTTTAGATGTGGTGTTTTGATTGGCTTAAAACAAAGCAGAGCTGTGTATATGGGGATTACCACCAAACCTGGGTTAGAAGTAGATTCAGAGTCCCGTTTCCTTGGAAACCAGAAAGTTAAGGGGAAAAAATGTGTCATGTTGAATCCCCAAAGCCCTTATGTGAAGCTCTGTACTGGTGGTTTTTGGATTTGTTTGTTTGGCTTTTTTCCTTTCCTTTTAAGCTAGGAATGAAAACTTAAATGCTAGTGTGACTTTTTGTTCCTGCACAGACAGCCTGGAGAAGATGATTAATGCACAGACCAATTTATGTGTATGTTACATAGAGGTAAACCTCCTCATATGTAATCTATCTGCATGAAGATGAGGAACACCTCTTTTGAAAATTAACTTTCAATAGTCTTAGTCCAAGTTTCCAGGAAACAGCTGGAGACGGGGATTTAATGTGGATATTTTAGTTGGAGGAACCTCAAAATTGCTTAAGTCTTAATATAAAGCTTAATGGGAAACACAAAGGGAGCACAGCTTGTTAACACCTCCTAGATCAAAAGTTAGAAAAGTGAGGGCACCCAGAGGCACACAGCCCTTGAGCTCCGTTCTAGCCATCACACCCCCAGGGTAACCATCCTATTGACTTCTTAATACCACTGATTTGTTTGTACTGGTTTTGGTGTCTCAATAAATAGAATCAGAGAGCATGTACTCTTTTGTGTTTGCCCCATTAAAGAAGAAAAGTACAGGGGCACCTGGTGGCTCAGTTGGTTAAATGTCTACCTTGGGCTCAGGTCATGATCTCAGTGTCCTGGAATTGAGACCCACTTCAAGCCCTGTGTCGAGCACTGCACTTGGTAGGGAGTTTGCTTGTCCCACTGCCCCTTCCCTGCTCATACTCTCTCTCTCTCAAATAAATAAATAAAATCTTAAAAAAACAAACAAACAAACAAAAAAAACGAAACCATGGGCCCTGAATCAGTCATTTATGTTAAGGCCCCATGTCAGCAAACCAAGACTTAACATCTAAGTGCAGTTTCAACCCCAACCCCAGAAATGGAACCTCCAACCAGTCAACATGGAATTTCCTGGTCAGCACTAGGAAATTTACTGATAGACCACTTCCATCCCCCTTCAGAGGATGACCTTGTCTAAAACAATGCATTCTTTGCTAATAATTTTCTTTTTCTGGCCCTTCTCTGTCTTCAAAAGCCTTTCCTTTTCTGCAGCTTGCCAGAGCTCTTTTCTGTCTGCAGGAATGTGTGCTGCCCAACTCATGACTGGTTCAGTAAGGCCAATTAGATCTTTTAAATTACTCTGCTGAGTTTTGCTGTTTAACAGCCTTCTCTTCACTATTATTGCATCATGTTGTTGGGTAACACGTAACCCCCAAACAGGAATTAAATTGAATGTGTATCATCTCTCTTGAGTTTGTGGGTCAGAGGTGTTTAGTATGGTAAAGGGAAGCTAATTATAAGGGGAAAATGAAGTTTAGGGATGATGCCAGGTTTTCGTTTTCGTTTTTTTTTTTTCTTTTCAGCTTAACAGAATTCATAGTTTTTGCACCACACCCAGTGCTCCATGCAATGCATGCCCTCCATAATACCCACTACCTGGCTCCCCCAACCTCCCATCCCCCGTCCCTTCAAAACCCTCAGGTTGTTTTTCAGAGTCCATAGTCTCTCATGGTTCATCTCCCCCTCCAATTTCCCTCAACTCCCTTCTCCTCTCTCCATGTGCTCCGTGTTATTTGTTATGCTCCGCAAATAAGTGAAACCATATGATAATTGACTCTTTTATTGTCACTTTGAGCATTCTGCATTGAATACATTAGAACTGCCTTTTGAAGAGTAACTTTGGAAATAACTAGAATGTCAGCTCTGAGGTCATGGACAGCCTGGTTAGTTCATTGCCAGGTAGTAGATGCTCAATAAATATTTGTTGGATAAAGATATGGTAGAGATGGAGTTAATTTGCTGCTGTACTGGCAAAGCTCTATCTTTATCGCTGGGGATAGCTGAATGTTTGGACTTTGACTCCTGGTTGAGACAAGAACATTGGAATTCACAATGTGCTGTTTAGAATCCCAAACTGCCCGGCTGACTCTTCTATCAGTTTCTTTACTACTACTTTGCAAAACTAACCTAGCTGGTTTCATAAGCCTGACTTAAGTACTTAATGAGACATTGAGAGATTCTTGCACAAATCTGAGCAGTTCAAGCCAGAGCTAGCATGGTTTGTGCCTCTGGTTGAGTCCATGAGGAGGATGTGCTGTGGAATGTCGCCAGTGCTTGCTTGTACTTTCTATTGCTGCATCATGTTTTTTGTCTTTAGATAAAAGTCTTCTGTGAGAATACTCTCTAGAGTCTGGTAAGCCCTTTCAAATATCCGAACTCATGAAACAAGACTGATTCAGGTAATCTAATTAATAATAAAGAAGAAATGATATTTGCAGACAAGAGATAATATTTGCAGACAATATTTGAATTGATTTTCTTTTTGGACCAGATGTCTTGTGGATAGAGAAATAAAAAAGTACTTGAAATATGAAACCTTCATTCACTAGGTCAACTAAAACAATTTTTTTTTTAGTTTTTGAATTAATTTAAATGATCTCTACACCTCACAGGTGGCTTGAACTCACAACTCCAAGAACAAGAGTTGCATGCTCTTCCAACTGAGACAGCCACGCGTCCCTAAAACAAGTTTCATATAAAACTTCCATAGCATTGAATTGAAAGGTGAATATTTGAATTGTATACACATAATGGATTTATATGCAAATTTGTATCAATTGTATCACAAACTCATCCTTAGTTACAAAATAAATTTGATTAGAATGCTATTGAGATAATTTAACTAAGTACTAAATAACTAAATTTTGTAGTTCTAGATATAATTTTCATTTGGTAAAGACCGTCTTTATCAACAAAAAAAGAAGGGCTCTGGTCTTACACCCAGAACTTGCCAGGGCTTTATAACTTTTTTAAAATATTTTATTTATTTATTTGACAGACAGAGATCACAAGTAGACCGAGAGGCAGGCAGAGATAGGGAAGCAGGCTCCCTGCTGAGCAGAGAGCCCAATGTGGGGCTCGATCCCAGGACCCTGGGATCATGACCTGAGCTGAAGACAGAGGCTTTAACCCACTGAGCCATCCAGGCGCCCCCAGGGCTTTATAACTTAAGGAAAAAAAATACACACACACAGAGTATCCTTAAAATTTATGTATATGTATATATTACATATGTATTATACACATACATATGTATGTATGTATACATGTAACATGCAACTTAGGTCATCTGGAGACCTTGATATGGACATAGCTTCTGTGGCTTCAAAGCTAGAGGTAAAATGGAAAAATTTTCATTGCTCTTCGTCATCTTCAATCAAATTTGGGAGGGAAGGAATACTAAGTAGAAAAAAACAACTGAAGGAAAAATCAGTTTTCAAAGGTAATCAGTATGGTGCTCTGGTCTGGTAGCCAGGCAAAGGAAAACAGCCTGGATGACAGCTGGGCTGCAAAGCACTATGAGGTGACTGACCCCCAGCTTGCCCATGACTCTTCTCCTCCTGACAGTCAACCCCCTTGGCCAAGCTGAAGAAGTCCACTCAAGATATGGGTGATTCTGGTGAAGCTGTATGTGTTAGTAGAGAAGAATTGGAACAAGCTGTTTGAACTTTTCATTGGGGGAAAATACCACACGTTGCTAAAATTGACAATAAAAATGGGAATAACCAGGGAGCAACCACAGAGACTTTTAGAACTTCCTCTGCCTGATGTCCGCACTTATTGGACATGAAGAAAAAAATGTCTAAATTTTAGCCCTACAAGTTAATCAGAGTTAGCTTTTTAGCCCTACAAGTTAATCAGAGTTTGCTAAGTTAGTGAAAATCTAATGGGCTGCAGTAACCCCAACAAATGTTGATCAGTAAAAAACAATTTGCTGACCTTGAAGAGGTTCCAAAAGGAAGCCAAACATATTATCAGCTTTGTTTAAACCATATCTCAAATTTAGAAGTCATATTTTTTCCTTATCCACCAAGAAATCAAAAGAAAGTGACTTCTTATATCTTTTCTGTGTTTATAATACAGCTATTTAAAAAATCAAACCAAGGAACATATTTTGATTAATTCAAAAATTTAAATACTTGCCCTGAAATTTGTATAGCTTTGTCTTATTGTGTTACCACTGTTTGTATTGTGTGAGAACAAAAATCTTTGAACATGGATCAAAACTGTCGAGTATTACTATATAAAGGCATTGGAAAATATCAGAACTTACATATAAAATAACAACTGGAATGTGCAAGTGTCTTTTATGAGTTGTTTCTCATGAAATCTAAAAGAGGGTGACTTAAGAAAATGAGCATTTGAAAATTCTTATACTTGAACTTTATGGTTGAAGATTTTAAATGATTGGGCAAGTACTAATTAAATGTCTTCTTTAGGTATCCTTAAATGAATTTTAAATGTTGGAAAAGGAAACAAGAAATACAAACATATATGTTTATTGGTATTGAAATTTGGAAAAAATCAATTCTTCCTGTCATCATGGAACCAGACTTACTCTGTAGACCACTCTGTGCAATTACAAAACTAAAAACAATTCTAAACAACTACTTTCAGACATTGGACAGTAATCACTGCATGGCTTACAACATGGAGAAAATGGAAACATATGTCAATATAACAACTGGTCTGGTTCTGCTTGAAGAAACTTTCTAGACCATGGTCAGGGAGATGGATCCCTATTGATCCTGCTACATTGAGAAGACAGAAATCAGAGGGGAGGGAGCTAAAGTAGCTGAAATTGAATTAGTGAGTGCAGAACAAGAAAGGGAGGTAGCTATGCAGAGAGAAGATTTCCTGAAGTCTGCAAGAAGGTCTCCTTGAATTTGTTGTCAAATACTAAGCTGACATTTACAAGTTGAAATTCCAAAGTCCAATCAAAGACTAAATAGATAGTTGCAAGCTAAATGATTACCAGAAGTCACACAGAGCTGGGAGACATTCAAGTTCTTATAAGTGGGAGTACAGAGTCTCCATGAATACTTAGGATATAAGGACCTCCAGAGAGTTAAGCTTTATCATGGAGGACATTAGGAGAAATAAAGGAAAAGTGAATTGCAGTAAATTGGAAGGGGAGATGAAGCATGAGACATTATGTTTTATGGGAAACAAACTGAGGGTTTTGGAAGGGAGGAGAGTTGGGGGATGGGTTACCCTGGTGGTGGGTATTAAGGATGGCACATATTGCATGGAGCACTGGGTGTGGTACATAAGCAATGAATCTTGGAACACTGAAAAAAATTAAATTAAAAAAAATGTACCACAAAAAAAGAGATAAATCTGAACTAGTCCAGAATAATAATAACTCTAAAGCCTCCCTATAAAGTCTTTTAAAAACACTAAAATGTAAGCCTAGAAATGCCACATAACTTAATTCTAATTTTAAAATGTATGTACAGGGGCACCTGGGTGGCTCAGTGGGTTAAGCCTCTGCCTTCGGCTCAAGTCATGATTCCAGGGTCCTGGGATCGAGCCCCGCATCAGGCTCTCTGCTCAGCAGGGAGCCTGCCCACCTCCCTCGCCTGCTTCTCTGCCCACTTGTGATCTCTGTCTGTCAAATAAATAAATAAAATCTTTAAAACTAAGATAAAATAAAATGTATGTATATATATGTATATATGTAAATATACTAGCATATTAACAATGCTTATCTTTAATGGTAGGGTTATTGGTGGGTTTTGTCTCATATATTCTTAGATTTTCTAGTTTTTCTGCAGTGTATTAGTATTATAATTGGAAGAAAGTTAAAGGAAAATACCACAAATCATACTTTCTTTCTCTTATAAGTTTTAGAACTTTACCAAATTATAATATTTTGTTACAATAAAATAAAGTGTAATTTTCTGAAAGGAGAAAATTTGAGCAGTCAACCACATAAAAATGATTACATCTTTCATCCAATCAAAAATTATTATACATGCCGAGAAGCAGAAAAAGGGAAAAAAAATCAGGAGAAAAACCAATAAATAAAACAGACCTATACATTCCTGAAAAGTTTAAAATGATATGATATGAAATGCATGTAGTCTTCTCTAAAAGTTAGAATCATAACATCTTGCTCTACTAACCTGGAATGTTTGTATGAACTTTTCACAAGTAAAAATGCACTATTCTTAGATTGCTTATATAAATAAAAACATAGAAAGTGGTGGGTATTATGGAGGGCACGCGTTGCATGGAGCACTGGGTGTGGTGTAAAACTATATTCTGAAAAGAAATTAAAAATAAATAAATAAATAAATAAATAAAAACATAGAAAGTTTTATGGATGCAAAAGTTCTTGCCAAAGTAAGACATTCTCTGTCCATTTAATATAAACCCAAAGCAACATCTCAGTAAATACAAGTATAGGTATTTTATTAAATCCAAGAAATAACATAGAATCAAGTGATGTGGGGTCTTGTAGGACTTAGTAAGAACTTTGCCTTTTATTGTGAATTAAAGAAATCATAGTAGGATTTTGTCCAGTTACTGCACTACTTGAATAGAGCTATTTTAATTCCTTTATATGTCTAAAACTTCAGGGATTGGCTTGACTCCAGATGTTAGCCCAGTTCCAGGTACACCTTGACTCAAGAGATTCAAAGGACATTGTTGGGGACTGATCTATTACTTGGAACCTCTCAGTTTTTCTCTCTTCTATAACCTTTTGTCTTTGATAGGATTCATATAGTAGCATGATGACTGCTAATAGCATTAGATTTATACCAACACAGCTCTAAACACAACAGGAAAGAGAAAAGAGTAAGATTCTCTTTCCTGGTCAGTGAAGCAAAAATACTGGAATTAGCATTGCTTGGAAATGTATCATTTATACAATTGGTTTTTCTTGGGTCCCTAAGCTATGACGGAACCAGCCACTTTAGTTGGGTTGATGCAATTCTGCCATTGCCCAGATCTAGGAGGAATTGAGGGTAGAGTCAGCTCCACCTTTGTAGATAAATTGGGAGTAATGGAATGATGGGTGGTTCCTTAGAAGAAATTCAGGTCACAACTATCAGAACAAATGGGAATAAATACTGTGTATCAAAAAATATAAGATGTAAATGAACTATGGGAGAAAAAATAATAAGTGAGGGAGGGAGTTTTCATTTAAAATATCAACATATATAAAATAACTAGAAGATTGTGGCTAGTACAAATAGAGACAAATATGGTTCTATAGCATGGTAAAATACTAACATTTAATGTCAGTGTTTTATAATATTCAATAGTACTAATAAAAATAAATGCTAGAGACGAGTCTATAAAGCAAGAAAAGAAAATACTAATGAGTATATTGTAAAGTTGAAATGATAAATTTAAAATGTGAGAATTTATAAATAAAATTACTTTTTAAAACTCTACATTAAATTTTTTTAAATTGTTTTTATTAACATATAATGTATTATTTACCCCAGGGGTGAATCATCAGGCTTATACATGTCACAGCACTCATCATAGCACATACTCTCCCCAATGTCCATAACCCAACCATCCTCTCCCTACCACTCCACCTCCCAGCAACCCTCAGTTGTTTTGTGAGATTAAGAGTGTCTTATTGTTTGTCTCCCTCCCGATCCCATCTTGCCTTCCCTACCCCCCAAACTCCCAACCCTGCCTCTCAAATTCCTCTTATCAGAGAGATCATATGACTATTGTCTTTCTCTGATGGACTTATTTCACTCAGCATAATACCCTCTAGTTCCAACCATGTCATTGCAAATGATAAGATTTCATTTCTTTTGATGGCTGCATAGTATTCCACTACACACACACACACACACACACACACACACACACACATACCATATCTTCTTTATCCATTCATCTATTGATGGGCATCTAGGTTCTTTCCATATTTTGGCTGTTGTGGACATTGTTGCTATAAACATTTGGGTGCATGTACCCCTTTGGATCACTACATTTCTATCTTAGGGGTAAATACCCAGTAGTGCAATTGCTGAGTCATAGGGTAGCTCTATTTTCAACTTTTTGAGGAAACTTCATGCTGTTTTCCAGAGTGGCTACACCAGCTTGCATTCCCACCAACAGCGTAGGAGGGTTCCCCTTTCTCCGCATCCTTGCCAACATCTGTCATTTCCCACTGGTGTGAGGTGGTATCTCATTGTGGTTTTGATTTGTATTTCCCTAATGCCAAGTGATGTTGAGCACTTTTTCATGTGTCTGTTGGCCATGTGGATGTCTTCTTTGCAGAAATGTCTGTTCATGTCTTCTGCCCATTTCTTGATTGGATTATTTGTTCTTTGGGTGTTGAGTTTGATAAGTTCTTTATAGATTTTGGATACTAGCCCTTTATCTGATATGTCATTGTGAATATCTTTTCCAATCCTGTCAGTTGTCTTTTGGTTTTGTTAACTGTTTCCTTTGCTGTGCAAAAACTTTTGATCTTGATGAAGTCCCAATAGTTCATTTTTGCCCTTGCTTCCCTTGCCTTTGGCAATGCTTCTAGGAAGAAGTTGCTGCAGCTGAGGTCAAAGAGGCTGCTGTCTGTGTTCTCCTCAAGGATTTTGATGGATTCCTAAAACTCTACATTAAATCTAAAAATAACTTTAGGGGAAGAGACAACAAAAACAAGTGTAAGAAAAAATTAGCTGACTAAGAAAAGATAATTGCACCATAGAATAAATATATATGATGGACTAGTAACACTAATATGAAAATATGTATACATAATAAATAAAAAGGAAATAAGCAAAGAACATAAATAAATAACTACAAGATGAAGAAGAAAGACAAAAATCCATGTTACAATAAATAAGGAACTCAACTGAAATGGTTCAAACCATAGAAACCATTTATTAAAAATCCTAGTTAAGACAAGCTTTGGGATATAATTTCTCAACTGTGGAATCAAAGACCCATCTTATTTCCATGTCTTGTTATTTCTCTTTACTGAATTTTATTTTAAAGTTAGTTCCTTTATAGATAAATACATCTGCCAGTAATCAAAGAGGTTATCAGTATCCACACTGATGCCCAGCAATACAAATAGAATATCTATATTAACATAAAAGCAAGTTTTTGATATTCCACCTTGATGGGTCTTGCTAGATCACTGTTCAATATTTAACCAGAAAAAGGAATGTCTTCCTTGGTTTTTTCTAACTATTGTCAATCTGTAGTGCTGGAGAAAGTGTACAGGTTGGTGTAGAGGGAGGGAGGTCTTACATTTTTATGAATGCCCATTCTCCTTTGTGTGTTCTAGGAAACCTTGTCAAAGATCAATTGGTCATAAAAGCATGGATTTATTTCTGGGATCTCCATTATGTTCCATTGGTCTGTGTGTATTTTGTCAGTACTATACTCTTTTGGTTACTGTAGTCTTGTAATGTATTTTGAAATAAGAAGATAAAATGCCTCCAGCTTTGTTCTTCTTGTTCAGTATTGCTTTGACTATTTGGGATCTTTTCTGGTTCCAATTTTTGTATTTTTTTTTCTATATCCATGAAAAATGCCATTGAAATTTTGATGGGATTTCATTGGTTCTGTAGATCATTTTGAGCAGTATAGATATTAAAACATTAATTATTCCAATCCACAATCACAGGGTGTCTTCCTTTTTACTTGTGTCTCCTTCAACTTCTTTAATAAACATCATAGTTTTCAGTGTACAATATTTTTTGAGAGTGTGTGTGTTTGTGTGTGTGTGTGAACAATGAATGAAATGGAGGGGCAGAGGGAGAGGTAGAGAGAGAGAATTTAACACAGGGCTCGATCTCATGACCCTGAGATCATGACCTGAGCTGAAATTAAGAGATGGATGCTTAACCAACTGAGAGCTACCCAGGCATGACTTCAGTACACATCTTTCAACACCTTGGTTAAATTTATTCCTAACTATATTATTTATTTTGATGCTATTGTAAATACGATTGCTTTCTTAATTTCTTTTGCATTGTTATTATTAGTATATACAAATATAGCTGATTTTTGTATGTTAATTTTGTATTCTGTAACTTCAACAAATTTGTTTATTAGTTCTAGAAATTTTTTGGTAGAGTATTCAGAATTTTTTGTAAATAAGATCATAACATCTAAAAACAGATCATTTACTTCTTCTTTTCCATTTTATATATATTTAATTTCTGTTTCTTGCCTAATTTCTCTAAGATTTCAAGTACTATGTTGGATAGAAATGTCAAGAGTAGCATCCTTGTCTTGTTTCTGATCTGAAAAGGAAAGTTTTCTGCTTTTTGTTATTAGCTGTGGGCTTGTCATGTATGGACTTTATTATGCTGAGATACATTTCTTCTAAACCTAATTTTTTTGAAGTTTATTTATTTATTTATTATTTATTTAAATAGCCTCTATACCCAACATGGGGATCAAACTCATAACCCCCAGATCAAGAGTAAAATGCTCTACTGACTGAGCCAGCCAGATGCCCCTCTTCTAAGCCTAATTTCTTGACAATTTTTACCATGAAATAAAGTTGAATTTTTTCAAATTCTTTTTACATATCTAAACTGAAAAGCTTCTGCACAGCAAAGGAGATAACAAAACGATAAGACAACCTATGAAATGGAAGAAATATCTGTAAGAAAATTCATCTGATATATGCATTGGCTAGTTAATTCCCAAAACATATAAGAAACTCAAACAACTCCATAGCAAAAATAGCCCAAACAGAAAACAAAGCAAAAAAACAACCCAAATTCAAATAATCTGATTAGAAAAGAGGCAAAGGACTTAAATAGACATTCCTCCAAAGAAGTTATGATTCAAAAGGCAAACAGAAATGAGAAAAGATGCTCAACATCACTAATCATCAGAGATATGCACATTCAAAACCTCAACACAATATCACTTACACCTGTTAGAATGGCTGCTATCAAAAAGCCATAACACATGCTGATGAGGATGTGAATAAAAGGGAAGCTTCATGCACTGTTGCTTGGAATGGGAATTGGTACACCATTATGGAAGAGTATGTCATCTGCGAAGAGAGAGAGTTTGACTTCTTCCTTACAAATTTGGATACCTTTTATTTCTCTTTGCTGTCTGATTGTTGTTGCTAGGACTTCTAATACTATGTTGAACAAGAGTGGTGAGAGTGGGCATCCTTGTCGTGTTCCTGATCTCAACGGGAAGGCTGTGAGCCTCTTCCCATTGAGGATGATGTTTGCCGTGGGTCTTTCATAGATAGATTTTATGAAGTTCAGGAATGTTCCCTCTATCCCTAAACTTTGAAGCGTTTTAATCAGGAACGGATGCTGGATTTAGTCAAATGCTTTTTCTGCATCAATTGAGAGGACCATGTGGTTCTTCTCTCTTCTCTTTTTGATTTGTTCTATCGCATTGATTGATTTGCGAATGTTGAACCACCCTTGTAGCCCAGGGATGAATCCCACCTGGTCATGGTGGATAATCTTTTTAATGTGCTGTTGGATCCTGTTTGCTAGGATCTTGTTGAGAATCTTAGCATCCATATTCATCAGTGATACTGGTTTGAAAATTTCCTTTTTGGTGTGGTCTTTGCCTGGTTTGGGGATCAGGGTAATTCTGGCTTC